>JBBPDB010122179.1:0-17706 GCA_037974465.1 Brachypetersius altus
GTTGTGTTAGGCGTTGGCTGGTTATTGGTCAGTTGTTGTATAGATGCTCTGACTGCAGTATCTCGGTTAAATAGCAGGCTCAGATTTAAGCTGTTTTTCAGGTAAGAAACAGTTGTGGAATTCTTAAGCACTGATGTACGCTGCTCTGGATAAGAGCGTCTGCTAAATGCCGTAAATGTAAATGTAAATGTTACTTTTTCATGAGCTCTCAGTCCAATATTTTTCCAAACAAACCTACTAACATTAATTTACCAGCTGTTTACACCAATTTCAGTGTGTAAAAGCTGCTAAATGAGCAAAAACAAAGAGAATAATTGTTCCCTTTGGCATTTTTTCTTTTTTTTCAACCCACTTCAAATGGGTTGAATTATTCGATCCGTCTAAATGGTTGTAATTATTTAATACACAGTATTCAATTCATCTGACTTTACCTCCTGAGGTTCCTCAGGGGTCTGTGTGTCTGTGAGAGAGATTTCTGAGGCTTTGTAATGTTAAATGACCCCCCATGCTGACGTTTCTTCCTCCTCTGATGTTCCCGCAGCTTCTAAAGCCCCAGGTGGAACGACGAAGGCGAGAAAGGATGAACAGGAGTCTGGAGAGCCTCAGAACTTTGCTCCTACAAGGCCCTGAGGTAAAGAATATGTCATTTACCTTCCAACCACAATGACCTTTTGAAAGCTCATGTCTTGAAATGTCTTGAAACATGTAAAAGTGGCTTAAAGTGTCTTGAAATATTTCCAAGTGCTTAGTAAAATACCTCAAGATGCCTCAAAATATTTCACAGCATCTCAAAGTATCAAAACATTTTGCTGTATTTGTTAATACCTTGAAACTCAACGTCTAAACATTCCTCTCTCTCCTTTCCAGTCAGGATCTCAGAGGCGTGTGGAGAAGGCGGAGATCCTGGAGCACACTGTGCTATTCCTGCAGTCCTCCACGACTGAGGCCAAGAAGCTCCAGTCCCTAGACGAAGCTTCACAGCCAAGTCAGTTCCTGGATGGGTTTTCTGCATGCCTTCACAAAGCTGCACTCTTCTTACAGATGGAGGGTGAGGCTCAAGGTCTTCAGGGCTCCTTGTCTACCAGTCTGTATCAACACCTGAGTCGCCCACATCCACCCATGCCTGCCCCTGCATCTGCTTGGGTCAGAATTTCACCCCGGACCAGTGTCCCAAAGAAGAACCAGCATGCTGCTGTCAGCACACGGAAAAACACACACCTATCACAACCATACAGGATCCCCCTGCGATACACACACACCAGCAGCCTCGGTCAGAGCCATGAAAATACACATGCCACTTCAATGCCTGCTTTGAGTCAGCAGGGCAGCGCCCGGCAGCATGTATGGAGGCCATGGCCCTGAGGCTCTGACTTGGGCTTGGACTCAGAATATGGACACAAATGAAAGCCTGGGACATGTGTAATAAAGTTATGCAGCTTTTCTCCTGCAGTATGAACTTTTTTAATCCGCTGTAACTTAAAGGAAACAGAGGCGGAGAGTATTTATTCTGTGTTCAGAACACAAACTTGTAAAAAAAATGTATAAAAGCTGCATCCAGATGTTTGTATTTTTCTACACTTTGTTTCTCCATCGGTCTGTGCTGCGACTGCTTTGGTGATGTTTATCTATTTTGCACATTAATTTATTCACCATTCCTTATCCCCTTATTATTATTCTGTATTATTATTCTGCTCTCAGATGTGTGCCTGTAGTAGGCAGAAATAAAAAAACATTCCATGTAAACAGCTTCTTTTGTGCCTGGTCTTATTTCAGTGATTTGTTCCCTCACAAACAGTTTGTATTGTTCAATGCACCTTAAAATGGTCTAATTGTTCGGTCCACCTCAAACCCTTTATATTTCATGATTATTTTTTTTATGTTTAAATTATTAGGTTTACCTTGAATTTTGCAAATGATCTGATCCACTTTAAACTGTCCGAACTATAGGATCCACTTTAAAGAGTTCGCATGATCCGGTTCGATTTCATTGACCCACCTTAAAGAGTTATATTTATTTGCTCAATCTTAAATGGGCCAATTGGTTTAAATGATTCGAGCCATTCAACGATTCACTTTATCTTTTCCACTTGAACTGATCGACCTTAAATATTCAATTCTCGTGAGAAACTGACCAACAGCACTTCAAAGGGCTCTTCAGTTACATCTGCTGCACGAGCCACTCTTTCTCTCTCACACACACACATACACTCACACACACCTCCACCTTCTTTTTTACACCTTTGCTCCAAGAGATCAAACGCCTCACGCGTGAACGTCCGCCGGCCAGATTGGTGGCTCGTGCAAAGCAAATGCGCGAGGACACGAGCCGGAGATCAAAGCGACGTGTGAATCTAAGGGACAAACAGGGTCCAAACATCCGTTTAGATCTCACCTTCAGGCACAGGTGTGACTGACAGCTGCTCCGGCACGAGCCCCTCACATCCGCCTCGCAGACGCGACACTTCTCACACACGCACTCACTTCCTACAGACACACTCTCACACTCACACACACACTTACAAAGATGCTTCCCACAGACACACTCTCACACTTACAAAGATGCTTCCTACAGACACACTCTCACACTCACACACACTTACAAAGATGCTTCCCACGGACACGCTCTCACACTCACACACACTTACAAAGATGCTTCCCAAAGACACACACAAAGCTGGTGGTCTGGTGATTAGAGAGTTGCCCAATGCGACCAAAATGTCGGGGGTTGGAAACCCAGCACTGCGAGCAGGGACTGGTAATCTGTGCGTTCTGGAAAAGTCAAGAACGGCCGCCCGATGCATTGCCGTCGGCCCGATATTTTTTTATACGTATAAATTAAATACTTTTATAAATACTTATATATATAAAAGTGTTCATACATATATACATCAAGTCAAGTGGTACACACAGTACAGAAACAACTTTCCTCCAGGCCCACGTTACAGCACAAGAACAGAACAGAACAAACAGGATAACGAGCTCGAAAAAGAACGCAAGACCAACAAAACAACTAGACAAGACAAGACGATGTTCAGTACGATTTACAACAGCTACATTGAGGGTTAATACAGTATTTGACCCGTTTTAGCAGCAAAGAGAGAGAGAGAAGAAGTTACATGTGCAAAATATGATTTTGCCATTTTGGCAGCAATACAGAATAGCAATACATGTAATTGTGCAAATTTAGCTATGAATATATAAACTATATATAAATATAACATATGCATATATACAGTATACAGTATACATATCACAGAAAATTGTTACCTTTTCTTTCATTTCATCTACTCAACATGCCAAAGATAAGACGATTAGACGGTCAGAAAAAAGTATTTTTGCACCAACGTGGTGATTCAAATCAAAATATAAAGAAATATTTTGATACTTTTTTGAGACTTTTCCACAGTACACTTATACAAAAGGGGATAAAGAAAAAAAACTAAAAGTAAAAGTTAAATAATAGCCAAAGATAAACCATGTTCAGACAGAAGTGACCAGATAAGGGTAATTTCTTTTATCATAACTCACATAACATAACATGCACACACACACAGCTCAGTTTGTCCTGTTGTCATTTTTTCCCTCAAAATTGGTGTCAGTCTTCTTTTCAGTGTTAGCTAGACGTGTCAAAAAGCTCAGAAGAAGAACAGGTTCACACATACAGAAGTGTGTGTGTATGTGTGTGTTCTGTCACTTTGCACAACTTTCCCACGAGAATCTCAAAGTCTGCTTAGAAAATGTAAACTCCAAATGTGTAACCAGAAAAATATGTATTTCTTGCATACACACACACACACACACACACACACACACACACACACACACACACATACATAAAGTCAAATGTAAAAATAATTGGGGTGGCTTTTGCACAAGACTTCTGTTGAATTTTTACAGTTCTGAATTCTCTTTATAAATATTCCATTTTTTTTAATGATTTGGGTTTTTAATGTTAGAATATTTATCCTGGTCAAGTGTGTCTGTGTGCTCTTAGGTGTTGGTTCTTTACTGGAGGAGCCGCTTCAAGTTTATTTTTTTTCCCTCAAAATGTGAAATTTTACATTAAACAGTTGCAGGTGAGCATTGGGTCAGAACAGGACTTGCTCTGCACTTTCCACCCCAACCTGAATTAAAGCTCTGTCATGGGTTTATGGGTTGATGCTGATGTCCATCAGGATGAACTTTCCACAAAGGCCACATTCCCACAGTTCTACCATCAAACTGAACCTTCTTCACTGGTTGGCCTCCTTTCGTGTTTGGTGTTAACAAGACGTGTCAGAAACATCATAAGGACAAATTTACACCTGGAGGAGTGTGTGTGTTGTCACTAGACATGGGTTGGTGTAGGCTTTCCCGTGAGAAAGTCAGTCAAAGATGGACTGAGATTTAAAAAATGACACATTTTAAAAATCCATGCAAAATTAAACTGTTACTGAGTTTTTCTTATACTCCAGATTTATTGGGATTTTTTTGGTTGAGGGTTTGGCAAAGACCATTATTGAATGGACCATGTAGGACTAGGACTTCTGGACCATATGGAACCATACCATGTAATTTTGGACCGTGATAGGACTATTATAGACCATGTAGGAGACCATCTAGAACAATAATAGGATATTTTAGAATGTGTAGCACCATAGTAGGAGTTATTAGACCATATAGGAGGACCACATAGAATGATAATAATAACAAAGAACACATGACTTTATTGAGAACAACTATAAAATCCCAAAGTGCTAGTGGGAAAAAAGTATGTGAACCCGTGGAATTAATAACTGGTTGATACCCCCTTGGCGGCAATAACCTTAACCAGGCATTTCCTTTAGTTGTGGATCAGACCTGCACATCATTCAGGAGCGATTTAGCCCATTATTTGAAGTAGAACTGTTTTAGCTCTGTCATATTCTTTGAATGTCACATGTCTATGGCTCTCTTCAACTCATTCCACAGCATCTCTTCGATGAGGTCCGAGCTCTGACTTGGCCAATCTGAAAGGTGGATTATGTTTTTCTGAAGCCATAGATGCTATGCCTGACTCCAGTTAGCTTATTTGACTTGAGGGTTCACATACTTTTTTCACTAGCTGTATGAGTTTTATATGGCTGTTCTCAAGAAAGAAATGAAAGATCATGATTTCCTTGTGTTATTATTTTAGGCACATTATATTTGTCCATGCCCTTACTTAGGTGAAGATCACGTTTTATTTATCTATTTATTTTTATTTTTTGTGGAACATATAAGAGAATAAAACTTTTTGAACAATTTAGGACTGTAATTATAATATGACTTTGATAATATAGGACCATGACAGGACATTTTGAACCATATAGGACTTTTTAGACACTATAGAACCATAACATTGCTTTTTAGACCATAAAAACCAGGAGTGTCCAGCACGTTTGGTGATTTCCCTGCTCAGAAACATTTGGTTCACCTTGCCAGTTAATTGTCAGGTTTATTGATTTTGTTTGAGGAGAACCACCATCAAACGGTGCTGAACATCGGCCCTCCAGGACCACAGCCGGACACCCTTGATATAAAGCAAAGTCACACATGAAGACAGCACTGCACACAGTGTGAACAACGTGAAATTCTTTCTCTGCATATAAACCACTCACCAAATAAAGCAATGGGTGTGCAGGGATGGTACCTTGCTCATGGTTACCTCAGTTGTGCCTCTAGCAGTCCTGAGGTTCAAACACACAACTTTCTGATCACAGGGGAAGTTTTCCCACTAGGCCACCAGCTGCTTTTTGGACTACATAGGATCATAATAGGACAATGTGGACCATATGAGATAATAACAGATCTTTTTGGACCATATAGAACCATCATCAGACATTTGCCGTCCTTTTATGAACTGAATACATTTCAGAGTAACTGTTTAGTCTAAAAGATTATTACGGCTGCAAAATGCAATTAAATTAGTTAGATCTCCTGTCTTATGCTTACTTGGCGTTACAGAGCATCAACCAGCCTCCTCTATGCTCGTTAAAACATTTTTTCCATTGGTTGCCCTTGTTTTGGTGTTGACAGACGCGTCACTAAAACAGATACACCTGGAGGAGTGTGTGTGTTGCCACCTCGTGCAGGGTAGCACAAGCTTTCCCACGAGAATCTGTCTGTAACACACATCAATGGAAGAGAAACTTACGGCTGTTAATCTTATAATAGTCGTGCAATGTCAAACATTTGTCTGAAGTGAACGTTTTTCATCTGACATTTCATCCAAATAATAGTTTGTAATTAAATTATTGTGCACGGTTATACTGACTCCATGCACGTGGGCACCGCATTTTCTCTAGAAACTCGGGGGTGGATAAAAAAAATATTAAAACCAAAATTCAACAAAAGAAACGAAAATCAGGGCTTTGTCTCAGTAACGCGTGTTCGCACCTCTTTTGTTGTTTTTGAGTGTGAAGCGTGGTCAGGCCGCTCTTCCACACATGTGCTGGGAGTCACACGTTCTTCTCATCAAACATCTCCTCAAGTGTTCTCCAGCTGCCAGAAGACAATAAGACTGACCACTCTGGTCATTCATATTAATCAAACTTACACTGAAAATGTTTGCAACAAAGCTAACTAAGAAACCGAATGACCGGGCGCTTCACACGTTTTCCTCATCAAACATCTCCTCAAGTGTCCAACCTCCAGAAGACAATACAACTGGCTTTCCCCTTTCTACCACGCTACCATATTTATCAGCTTACAATAAAACTGCAACAAATTAACTTAAAAAAGGTGATTTTTGTTCATCAGGATGAAGTTTTCTCAAAGGTCACATTCCCACCATCAAACTGGATCTTGTTCACCGTTTGGTCTCTTTTCGTGGCGCGTTCGGTGTTAATAAGACGTGTCAAAATCATAAAGTGTTGTAGGAGTGTGTGTGTGTTCTCACTTAGCACGAGAGCTTTCCCACGAGAACCTGGAAAGTCGTCAGAATTCTGAAATAATGGAACGTAAAAAATGGGCGAGATTTGTGTGGTCAGCGGGTGTGTCCATAAAAATCACTAACTTGAGAACTTTCTGTTAATATGCGCAGTGACTTTTTATTGGATTCCCGAGTCTTTTAGTGAGAGGTGCATATCAGATCTTCAATTAGTATCAATTAAAGTATTATTATGGGTTTGTATGTAGAGGGTGTTGGAGCTCTGCCCTGTTTGTCAATCGGGATGAAATTCCCACGAAGTCAACATTCCCGCCATTAAGATGGACATTCTTCACCTTTTGGCCTCTTTTCGTGGCGTGTTCGTTGTTAGAAACATGAAGTATTGGATGTTCTCACTCCGCACGAGAGTTTTCCCACAAGAATCTGAAAAGTCCCCAGAATTCTGAATTCCAAATAAGAAATTTGTGACCATGAGAAATGAGCGGGCATTCTACAAATAATTTGTAGTTTTTCTACAAGCGGTGTGCATGTCTCACCACAGGTAGCAGTTATTCTGTTTGACATCCAAACCTAGCAAAAAAATCCTCCAAAAACAAAATAAACAAACAGGGAGTTGTCCCGGTGGCGCGTGTTCACACCTCTTGATTTCAGTGTGAAGCGCGAGCAGCTTTTCACTTCACACCTCATCTACAGCTTCAGCTCTGCAAGGGTCCATCCATCAGTGCGCGCTCTAACTCGGACACCGCCCTGGTCTAGGATCAGCGTCCGTCCATGAGAATTGCGGCAAAATCCCAACTCTTAACGACTCGATTTCCAAACGTGTTTTTAACGCATAAAGGAGGAGTTTAGTTCAGTTTCTTCCACTTTTGAGGCAATTCGGATTTGTCACAACGTATTAACATTTTTTTCAAAATGCTATCTTTTCTAACAACCAAGAACAATATCAAAACCGATTCTAAAGTCATTTGCAAAAATTTAATTTTAATTTCAACAATTTTCTAGAGGTTTACATGGTTAACATATTAGTAAAGGCGAACATAACATAAGGGCTAGATTTGGGGATTCACTGGAACCGTGCTGAATTTTTCTCTACTAAAAATATAATATTCTAGTTTGGAATGTTTATTTTTACTGATCGGTTTTTTCAGTGTTAAATCTTTACTCTGGTCAAGTGTGCCCATGTCTTCTTAGGTGTTGGTTCTTTACTGGATCAACTGCTTCAACTGTTGATGAAGTTGATGATACACTGTTGATCAATATAGAGCACGGAAAATCAGGACCATTTACTTTCCATTCGCACAATTAGAAATTTAGCAGATGAGCTGTGGGTCAGAACAAGACAGGCCCGTTTCAATCGGCCTGGCCTTACGCTGAACTTTCCACCCTGCCCTGAATTAAAGTGCTGTTATGGGTTTAAGAATAAATGGTGTTGGAGCTCTGTTCTATTTGTCCAACAAGATGAGATTTCCACGAAGGACATGTTCCCACATTTACACCATCAAACTGGACTTTCTTTACCGTTTGGCCTCTTTTCGTGGCGCGTTTGGTGTTAACAAGACGTGTCAGAAGCATCATCATAAAGACAGATTTTAGAGGAGTGTGCGCATTCTCACTTCGCACGAGAGCTTTCCCACGAGAACATGAAAAGTCGTCAGAAGTCAAAAATGAAATAAATAAAACCAGCGACGCAAATTGTACATACGATTTTCAGCTTTTCTACAAAGCGGTATGTGTACGTGCAGTGTGTGCGTGTGTATTTTCTAAAATTGTATTCTGCTTAGCTAATTTTGATGAATTCGACGATTGTTTTGGTTTGAGAGGTGGAATTATCCTTGCGGGTGTGTCAGAAATACTAATGTGTGTTTTGGAGGTCACGGGGAAGTGTTGGAATGGAAAAAGTTCTAATGCGACAGAACAAAAACGCTTCGCCCATTTTATTACCCGTGAAAACAAGTCTGTTTTCCAGTGACTTCCATAAATACAAACGTACACACACACACACAAGTAAGTTTTGAGAACTTTTTAGGTTCTCAACACGTGAAACATACACCTGGATAGTGATTTTATTTTCAGACTTTTCTGGTGATTCAAATTGCTGGTCAAATTAAGCCCAAAGATCAAGGGTGTGTGTGAATTCGAACACATGATAATTTTAGAGCATGTCTCGCACACAGTTACTCTGCTTAAACACCCAAAGCTTCAATAACAAAACAAACAAATTGGGTCAATCGGTGAAATGTTTTCACCAAACCATAATTCTGTAGGCGAATTACAGTTCAGATCTATTCAAACCGAACATTGAATTTGATGCACGGCTCGGGCACAAGTAGCATTGACAGGCTTTTGTCCCGGTGGCGCGTGTTCACACCTCTTGGTTTCAGTGTAAGGCGCTACCAGTTCCCCGCCTGATCTTCAGCTCTGCAGGGGTCAGTCCAGTAGCGCAGGGGGGTTTGGACACTGACCTGGACATCTCAACTCTTAACGACTGGCGTTCAAAAACCAAGCGCACACTTCACACTTTACACAAATTAGAAATCTGATAAAGTTACAGTGTTCATTTTTACTGATTTGGGTTTTAGTGTTGAATCTGTGCTCTGGTCAAGTGTGCCCATGTGAGCTTAAGTGTTGGTTCTTCACTGGAGGAGCTGTTTCAGCTGAATGAGGTCCTGGTGAAGTTCATTCATTGCACGAAGTGTCAAAAAAACAGGATAATTATTTTTTTGGCCTCAAAATACAAACTTTATTAAAAATAAGTTGCAAGTGAGTGGTGGATCAGAACATGACTGTCTCATTTTCACCGGCCTGACCTGAATTAAAATGTGGCTAAAGGTTAATGAGTATGTGTATGTCCACATTCCCACAATCAAACTGAACCTTCTTCACCGTTTGGCCTCTTTGCGCATTTGGTGTTAACAAGACGTGTCAGAAACATCATCATAAAGACAGATTTTGGAAGCGTGTGTGTCTTCCCACTTCCCACGAGAGCTTTCCCACAAGAACCTGAAAAGTAGTCAGAATTGTAAAGAGAAAAAAAATAAGTGACGCAAATGTTAAATTCGTGACCCTGAAATTCGTTTTGACAAGTCAGGTTTATTTATGGAGTCACTTACTATAAACTAAAATCATGATTTACGGATAAAAAATAGGAAAACTGGAAAGCGCGATGGAAATGCAGATGTTTTAAGCTTTTTTGAAACAGTTGGTGCAGATCTAATATTGATGGGCAGTTGGTTGGATATCATAGTGGATAACCGCCATTTCTCCATGGTTAATTTCAGCTAAGTCCTAGCTAAGCAGCTTCTGCAGACCTGCCAGGAACATACGCCAAATATTATTACTGTATAATTAGTTGTGCAGATGCGTTCAAACGTGACATTGTTGTGCTGAAACATGGCCAAACCTGCAACAAAAAGGAAAATAAATAAACGGCTTTGTCCCAGCGGCGCGTGTTCACACCTCTTTCACTCTATTTGAGTGTGAAGCGTGCAGGTCACCCCTCCACACCTGTTCTGTGGTTTTAGCTCTGCAGGAGATCAGCACTTCAGCCGTCTGGAGAACGGGAGTTGGTGGCTCTTAAATCCTCTTTCCAATGTCTATAATTCCTTCTCGTCGTTTTAACTTTCAGAAGCGAAAAACACTTATTTTCCATATTCACCATAACAGCTCAACAAAATGTTCAGAATTCATCTAATTTTTTTTCAACAAATGTATCACAGCAAATTTAGCTCAACGAGTCCATTACAATATTGCATTTCATTTTCACTAGGTCTGACGTAAATCCAATATTGTGGAAAGGTGTATGAAAAGGGAGCTGAATCCCCCAAAAAATGTATCACCAATGCTAAGCAAATGTTCAAGGTACAACTTATACATACTATTGCGAATTCAGCATTGAGTCATGTGCACGCGAACTGTGGCTGGGTGTGTGAGTGTGTGTGGGACTGTGGGGAAAGGTTTGGGATTGTAAGTACGAGCTAAATTTTCGATCACAGTTGTTTCTTTTTCACCTGCTCTGATGTCATTCCAATATTGTGAGAAGATGGGTGGATAAATAGTACGAGAGTCATTTTATGTGATACTATTTTTGGCCCAAATATTTGAAGCTTTATTATAGAGTAGATCACAGGTCAGTGGTGGGTCAGAATAGCATAATGTCCACTGAGCTGACCCCACTTTCAACTTTGCCTTGAATCACTGCTGTTATGGGTTTATGTGTTTATGAGTTTATGGGCTGGACCTCGGTTTCTCTGTTTATCAATTACGGTTATATTTCCACACACTTTAGGGTATACAAAATGAGTGACCTGGGGGCGGGGGGAGGGGGGGTGTTGGTTTCATCCAGACATGCACATTGGTCGGCAATCGCTCTCACGGAAACGTGCCAAAGTTGGAGCAGCACGTGTCAAGACTATCGTCATGCTAATGAAGGTGTCACGGGCAAAAGGTGCACGATCGAGCTCACCTTGAGTTTTCCCACGGGAGGTTTTTCGAAAAGAAAAACGAAAGAAAGTGCAGAGTGAAAAGGCCAAAGACCAACTGGTCTTCACACATTGCACCGCAACAACAAAACTTTTGCACACTCGTGCCGACATCACGAATATCAAGAACAATTGCTCTCTTTACATTATATCTTGCAGAATCGTGTCCATAATCCAGAGACTATAAAATTCACAGAAATTATCGTCTGTTAGAATAGTTGGCTTGAAATGTTTACTGAAGAAGTGGTTCCTGGACAAGACTGAACAAACCCATCATCAGATGGAACACAAAGTTTCAGATTATTGTTTATGTTTACTTTTAAAGAGAAGCAGAAAAACCACCAGCAGGAGATGAAGGTTCTTGGTGTGGAGGAACCAGGTGATACTTTATAGTTGCAGGTATACAAGTCGTCCTCAAAGAAATGCATCAGTGTGCAGGTCATGCAGGTCATGAATAAAAAAGGTTGAAAAGATTGTGAAGATCAGGCCCAACCTGTTTTATTTACTCACATCAGTTTACTCACAAAGCTGAAGTTCCAGTGGATTGAAATGTAAACTTTACACACTAAAATATTTTTCAATTTAAATGAGCAAATTAGTATAAAATACCAAAAAATAACAAGTAATCTAAAAAAGTAAGCAGATTTGTTAATTAAACTTTAAATGGTAAGTTAACAAATATAGAATACAGATTATTTAATGTTTAATTTAACAGAATTTATGCTAAATAGAGCTAAAGTTTTTTTCACATTCTAGATTTTCTGGTCTTTCTTTGCTGGTTGTGTATTCACTGTTGTCGCCTGACTAGGAGGCGCGAGCGAAAACTGCGTGCGAGAGTGTTCATTTTTACACGCTGCAGAGAGCATCAGTATTCATTTCCCACGAGAAAAGTTTCTCCCATCTTTCTCATTTGGGGTGTGTGTGTGTGTGGGGGGGGGGGGGGCGGGCACCTCTTTTCTACATTCTAAAATATAAAACACATATTAACAAACAATTGTTATAATATTCATATTCACAAAACAGCAGAGCGTTAAACACTGGAAATGTATACTATTTCAATTACATTGCAATGTTTTTAAATATATTTAAAAATAAACATTATAAAAAATATACAGACAAACCTGACCCCAGGGGTGTGTTTAGGTTAACACATTGCAATAAAACGGCCCAAACTGGACCCCAATCACATCACCACCACTATATCACCCAGTTAATCGCTATTAATCCTCATCCAGTCTGGGACAGTTATGATCCAGTTATTTATTACTCATTTATTAAATAACCAACCATCTATATGCTCTTTACTGAAGGTCTGTTAGATTCCCAAATATAGTTCAGATCCACCACTATAAAATGGGTATTAAGAGTTGGAGCTCCATCGTCATCAGTAAAAATCTCCAGTGTAAAAACCTGCAGTAGCAGTTTTAGATTGGGGGAATGATTGGTTTATAGGGTTATTATCTGGGATATTATGGGATGGATTCCAATAGAAGGACAATTTGAGGGTGGGGGTGATTTGGAGGTGTGTCAGTAACACCCCTCCCCCTAATCCCCCTGTTCCCTATAAATAAGTGAAGCTACATCCAGGCTTCTTTCAGAAACTCCACAGAGAACCGTTTCAGCTTCATCTGCCTTGCTGAAACTTCTTTTTTGCTCTAAACTTTTGTTTTAATTTGTTCGAGGCTGCTTTGATCTTGTTGCTAAATTGAAAAGAGGATTTTAAACCATGGGGACTCCAAAAATACCAAGCCGCAGAACATCCAAAAGAGTAGGTATTTTTGTGTGTTTTTTATATTTTTTATTAGTTAAAAGCTCATTTTAGTTTTGATGTACATTTAGTGACTTATATTTGAGGATTGCATGATCGCACGACCATTGTTGATTAGTATTTTGTATCTAAATCTACTTCTAAAATAAATGTAAATGCTTATGGTGGATGTTTAAAAGTAACTTCTGGAAAAGAAGAAGCTTAAATCACTTGATAAAAAAGGTTTAGTGAGATTTTTTTTACAATAGCACTATATTAGAAATAGTAAACGCAACAATCTTTACAAATACGATTATGCGTTTGTGAAATTGCCTATGTTCCACAGTTACAGTTAGTTCACAGTTAGATAGATGGGTACGTAAAATTCGCACAATAATGCACAGATTAATAAACAGTAAACACTAAAAGCATATATGGAGGGTAAACTCAGTAAGAGCACATGAAAACTAATCGCTCTTAAACTCGTGTTTCTAAGCAGATTTTAAAGCCAGTGATCGAGAAGAAGAGGAGAGACCGGATTAACCAGAGACTAGACGAACTGAGGACACTTCTGCTGGACAACACACTGGACACGGTATATTAATTTAGTCCATATAAAATAAATATTATAAATAAAAATAAATAATGTCATATTTTGGTTTATTTTCAAAACTGCGGTCAATTGCTCCAACTCATTTTTTCTGCTAAACTTTCCCACGTGTCGCTTCTTCTACAACTTTAAAATAATTGCTGGACTTTTCTTTCAGAGACTCCAAAATCCCAAACTGGAGAAAGCAGAGATCCTGGAGCTCACTGTTGAGTACATCAGGAAAAGAACTAGCAATGAGAAAGAAAACAAAGGTAACGACACGGTTTCTGTATGCACGGACCATACTTGATCACTTCTAAGTTCTTTTTCACTTATGGATAACATTGAGGTGTTAAGATAACAAGAGTGCTTGTCTTGTGGGACATTTGTCCAAAATTCTGTATGTGTTTGCCCCTTTTGTGCTTCAACTGCCCCAACAGGCCACTAGTCTCTGGTAGTGACTAGTGGCATGTGGAAGCTGGTGTGCAGAGCAGTTTTGAATGTCCTCTATTGCTGACAGAGGTTGCCACTCCAGCTCCACCCCAGCCATTATGGTCTTGTTGGTGGTTTTTGAACCAGATCTTGGATTATGGCTGAAGGGTTTGGAGCTGGGGTGGAATAAAATGTGGCCTGGTTCAAGAGTCTTCAAGACACCCAGCACACCAAAAGTTAACTTACAAAATGATACTAACGCTGTTCTCAGATTATTCTAACACACTTGATTTGAGGATTGATTGATTGACCTAAAGACTAACTGTTTCATAATTTTACTTTCGGGAAGCCAGAGTGCTTATGAAGACGTTTTGCTCACTCTTCTGCTTCCTTCAAGTTGTTTCTTATTATCAACTGATGTGTTCTCTAATTCATGTTCTCTCTTCTTGTTTCCTTACTCTTCTCTTCTTCCTTCCTTAAACCTTACCATTCTTTTCCCCAACATATTCTCATCCACAATTTCACCACTCCATCCATGTGCTTTTATCCTCCTCACTCACTTGTTTCCTTGCCTTCTATTTCTGAAATGATTATTCATATAACAACTCCCAATAACTACTATACTAATTTCAATTGACCAACCCTTCCTTTCTGTCTTCTTTTAACTTTCTTTGTACTTTCCACCCTTTTATGTTGGACTAATTCCTGATTCTTTCTCATTCTTTTCCTTCCTTGCTCCTTTCCTGTTTCTTTTCCCTTCTGTACTTCTCAGTAGATTTCAACAAGGATTGGTCTGACAATGTAGCCCCTGCACTGACGGCAGGGAAACCCTGCCTGCCTCGCATCTCCCTGCATGACCCGGCAAAATTCAAGGCCAGCAGCCCGCTCTACACTGCGGGTTTCCGGGAGTGCATCTCACGCCTGGCCAGCTTCATTGAGTGTGCAGAACCAGCCCAGAGGGAAAACTTCATCCAGGGCCTCCGGCATCACCTGGATTTACATTCAACCCGCATCCCTGGCCATCCCTGGGCCTCTGGAACGTCAGAGCCTTTCTCTTACACCAACAGTCACCAAGTATATCCCCAGTCATTCGTCCTCCACCATCCACATGCTCCCGGACAAGCCCTGTCACATCCCTACCCTTCTCCTCCCTATTCTCTCTCTCCTCCCCCGTCCCCCTGCTACTCCAGCATCTCTCCACCTTTCTCCACGTCGCCCACGTACCTCTCTGTCCCCTGCCACTTCCCCTTCCCTCCGTCTGTGTCTCCTCTATCTTCTGATTCTTGTTCATCTTCCTCATCTTTTGCCACATCCACTCCAGCAGTTTCTGTAGTAACGGCGCACCAGCATACGGTCAAGACTGCATCACCGACGCCCCTTCGACCAGTTGCTCCAACCATCGCTTCTTGCCCTACTCACAGGACTCTGAGGAGAACCTTGTTTCAGAACCAGCAACAGAACTTGTGGAGACCATGGTAAACACAGCTTCAGCGCCATGCGGGTAATAAAGCTGAAAGAACAGTGATGTTCTGGTGAAAATGTCAGATGTGGCCTACCCAGTGGCCTCAGGGGTCTGGTAGCTTTGACTTTGTGAGACGAAATCTTGGGTTTCATGACTTTAAAACCTCACAGAACTGATAGACTGTCCAAGGACACTGAAAGTGGTCATGGCTAGAAATCCTGGGCAAAGATTTATTAAATGCCACATAATAATATTTACTGAATATCGAACACTAGATTTATTATTCAGTTATTTATAATAAGCAACTGCCATTTTAAAGTAAACTCCATAAAATGTGTACATGTGAATGTTATGAAAGCTAGGAACTGTTGGGGTTTAAAGGCCTGACTCGCTGAGGTGAAGCTGTTCTGCCTGTCAATATCCCTGTTCTACATGTTGTACCTATATATTATCGACAAAACATGTAAATATATTTATTATTCTTTTCATGTACAGATTTGTAAATTAATTGTACATTGTACACTTAATAAAGCTCTAATTTTGTTACATTAAGAGTTTCTTGTGTTTGTCTTTTCTTTAAATAACTATTTATTTGAAATATTTTCTAATTAAATTATGGGAGCGTATTTGGCGGCATTTTTAGGGTTTACACATTTAAGTAATTTCGCGGGTGCTCTGACGGTGTGTTTTTACTAATGGTGGGCCGTTATTGGCGTTAACGTGCTGCGTTAACGTGAGACTCTTATCGGCCGATAAAAAAATATCGCCGTTAATTTGTTTTGGGGGCTGGGTCTATACTATGCAGGCTATGCTGACTTGCACCTTGATATTTTAGCGCGGATGTATACTTAGCCGAATTGCACTGTAGGGGGCGAGAACGAGTCTTCGAACCTGTGTGTATGCCTGCTGTGAAATTACTACATCAAACGTGACTTGCTAACATGGATGCAGCTATGAAGCCGCCGGGTTTGCTTCAGAAAAAATTTATTTTTAAGAAGCTTCCCAATATAAACCTCGACAAGACTAAGGTTGTTTGCACCTTGTGCAATGCGGAATTAGTTTACTGTAGGAGTTGAGAAACCCGTCATTATTTGGATAGCACACATATTCTGAATGCCTTCAGCAGAATTCAAATGAGCCTTTTTTTTTTTTTTCAGATTAATCTAGATTAATTCCAAGATTACAGTGAGAGTAATCTAGATTTAAAAAATGAATCTATGCCCACCACTAGTTTTGACTGTATTTAAACATTACAAATCTAAAAGCATACCTATTAAATTTGAATCCTATTTTTGTATTCCTAGATTCTATAGAGCACATTTGTACTTATTCTACTTTTTTCTATTCTATTGTTTCTAGTTTTTTTATGCTCTTTGTTTCTGTCCACTTTCTGTCTTGACAATGCAAATTTCCCACTTGTGGGACTAATAAAGATTTATCTTATTTTAAATATTCACAATTTTCATGCTCTCTGTAAGATTTCAGGCTCGGTTTAATGCAGAACTGAATACATCTATGTAACACGCTGGGTGACATTCAGTTACACTGTGGATTTGGAGGATGGTGGACCACCTCTTAGAGTCTTGAAGTTCCAGTGGCAATTCTTGTCTGGGGCTGGCTTTAACAGTGACAAAATATAGACCTACCTCCCTCTGGTGGACGACTTAGGCCCCTGTATTATTTACTCGATTTTAAGATTTCAGGCATGTCCAGGCAAGTTTGGAGACCTGCCTCATGAGAGATGTTTTGGAAAAGCGGCCGTTGCTTTAACTATAGGCTACATACTCTATACGGTTTATAAACAATACACTAAAATACAGTGGGGCTTTTTCTTTAAAAATCAGACAATGGGTTTTTCTGGATATTTTTTTCTCATTTTGTCTCTCATAGTTGAGGTATACCTATGGTGAAAATGACAGGCCTCTCTCATCTTTTAAGTGGGAGAACTTGCACAATTGGTGGCTGACTAAATACTTTTTTGCCCCACTGTATGTCTGTCTTCTCTGCTGCCATGTCTCTGGTCTTGTTGTGGTCTCGTGTTTAGATTCCCCTCACGCCAACGGTACCGCCCCTTTTATGAAGGGACTATAATAATTGGTTAAACCAAGG
>JBBPDB010122236.1:0-17697 GCA_037974465.1 Brachypetersius altus
TTTTTCAGGTAAGAAACAGTTGTGGACTTCTTAAGCACTGATGTACGTTGCTCTGGATAAGAGCGTCAGCTAAATGCTGCAAATGTAAATGTAAATATATTCACCTGTATCTAGTCCATATCTCCGCGCCTTTCTCAGAAGTTTTTATGCTTACACAGCATATACAGGGGGTCCTCAGTTACAACAATCTCGACATACAATGCTTACTCCCACAAAAACTTGATAAAATTGAGACGTGAGGGTTTTGGCGTACGCCGTTAGCTTCATATTTACGGATTTCGTGAACTAGTTTGGTTGTGTGCGACGGAAGAATACGTAGAATTCTCAGTAATGCTGTGTATGGGGGAGTTGACGTCCTCCGGTATGCTTACCTACGCCGTTTTGGACTGTTAAAAGCATAAGTACAGTATATTTATGTCCATTTCCTTTTTCTGTGGCTTAGATGTGTATTAATGCTTTAGATTGTGATTTTAACTGTGTTAGGATCGGTAACTTAGGCTAGGGTGTGTTTGGTTGTCCACCAAAATTCGGGTTACATCACTGTTGAAGGAGCGGATCTGTGTTGTAACTCAAAGACCCCATGTACAGTATGTCCCTATTTGTGTGTTTGTTCTTATCGGCCATCTGTAACCCTTCCCATGTCTTTGGATTTATGTACTGCTGTTTTTCAGATTTTTTGTACATCTGTGTCTTTGCATTTGCGTTCCTTCTCATCCTCCAATGCACTGTATGTTACAGTGGAATACTGGTTCATCCGTTATAATATTTCAGATTCTTCTGAAAGTATGATTTGTGTAATTACCATCGAACTTGCTTCAGATCGTGAATTTGGGTGCATCACAAACAGCACAAAGGCTTGGCGCAGTGATAGCTGGTTAATATGTGCCCACACAGCCACTAGAGAGCTGTGCTGCAGGAAAGCCACATGAAAATGAATCATTTGAGACGAGAACGTCAAACAGCAGGGTTTCTGAAACACAGAAGGGTCTGAAACATGCCCAGAACTTGCTGGAATCATTTTTACAAAGCTTTGCCTATGACTGTAAAAGCAAACACTGCATAGAAATAACAAATGCAATTACAGTTTGTTTATGTAAGGACTAATCAATTCTCTTAATGAGGAAAAAAGCTTATACTCAGTCTAGGAGCAGTTGAGTCTACATTGGTTTGTCTTTAAATAATAGTTTTTAATCTTTTTAATTTCAAGGGAAATCGTTTTGGGTTAAAGCCATTGTTCCTATTTAATGTTCTGTTTTTGCTATTTTGCACAATAAAAATATTTATTTGCAGTTAAACAAGCTGCTGTTAAGCAACAAAAACAGACTGGTTTTCGTATTGGTCTCGTCCAGTATACCATGTATTGAAAGTTTCAGAATTTTTTTTTGCTCATACCACCTACTGCTACCTCCTAGCTGTAACAAAACAATGTCTTGCTCATCGTATTTGTCTCCATATAATATAATAACTTTCTGATCGAGAGATTTTTAAGGCATACAAAGCTTCAGATGTTTCTGTTGGCAACGCTGAGAACAATTTGGAATTTCATTTCATGAAAACAATTGTTTAATTATTTCACAAATTTGGAAAATTCTGGATTTTGGAATGGAAAAATCCCCTTTAAGGGGGCTATGCTGAGGAGGGCTTCTGAAGCCGGAATGGGTGATGTCTCCATTACATGTCACAGCTACAGGACTCTTCATTAGAGGTGACCTACACTCAGGGGACATTGAGTGGAACCAGTGTGCGTGCATCTGTGCACTGAATACAGGCTGCCGCTAAGGAGTTGCCTAATTAATTAGCTTACTGGAATGAGCCAAAAAGCATGGCTTTATTATTCTGTGCAATGGGCCATTTATAACAGGCAAACTGGTGTCAGCTTTAACCGGTTTAATTATGCTTCCTGCATTCAGATTGCATGCACATTCACCGATCTGAAATCAGCCCAGCTAGCATCAAAAATAAGGCACATGTTCTTTCAGCTAGGTTGAAGGAGGCACAGGTGTTGTGTTAAAAGCCACGATAAAATGAGAGGGTGAAGGTTTGGGGAAAGAAGCAGAGGAGTGCTCTGAGAGCAGAAGATGCCATGGAAAGACACACTGCGGGAGTGAAAAGAGAGGAAGAGGTTTGGGAGGAAGTAGGAGAAGGCGAAAAAAAAATGACAGTCAATCAAATGGCATGAAGGAATAATGGAGAGAAATGACGAGATTAAATCTGAACAGCAGGATAAGGGGAAGGAGATAAGAATGCTGGAGAAGAAAGAAGTGAGACATAAAAGTGGAACCAAATAAGAGAAGAGTGAGTGCTGAATTGATGGAGGAGGCTTGGTGGAAGTCAGAATGAAAGTGTTGGGGAAGTGCAGCCGTGGGGGATGGGGTCTCCTTCTTATGAGCTCCGGAATCTAAAAACAGGAAAGAGTGAGTGTGATTTTGACAGTGAAGGTGTCTGCAGAGCTCGTTAATGAGCTGATGTGATGTGATGAAGGCTTCTCACATGTATGTGTGGAGATCATAGCTATGGAGAAGTAAAGTGGAGGTGATGATGAAGAAAAGGGAGGCCTTGTACAGGAGTTTCCTCACAGCAGAACTAGAGCTGCTGGAAAAGAACATATCTATAACTCGCACACAAGGTGACTGGATGTGGGACACCAGTTTAATCAGTGCTTCTCTGTTTGCCTCCAGTGTCTGATCTCAGCAAGCAAGTGCACACTTCTGGAGTTGTTGAGCCTTGAGACTCATTGCTGAGTGTTAGAACATGGTCAGTAACTGCACTGCACTGTGGGGCATTTTGTTCTCTGCTGGCTGTTAAAGAGACTTCTTTATAAGGAGTCAGAATCTAGCACTGATTGTGCATCTCATTTACAAATACAGTATATTATATGGACAATAGTACTGGGACGCCTGACCATTACACCAAGAGGGACTTTAATGACATTGCATTCATAGACATACGGGGCAGCTATAACAATCTCCATTCTTCTCTGAGAGCTTTCCACATGAATTTGGAGAGTGTCTGTGGGAATTTGTGCCCATTCATTCTATAGAGCCTTTAAGAGGTCAGGCTCTGATGTTGGATAAGACGGTCTGGCTCACAATCTCTGTTCCAGTTCATCCCAAAGGTGTTAGATGGGGTTGAGGTCAGAGCTCTGTGTGGGCCAGCCAAGTTCTTACAACCATGTCTTTATGGAGCTTGCTTTGTGCACTGGGGATGGAAACACTTCTTCCCCCAAAGGGTGTCTTCAAATTAGGAAGTTAGGCATTGTCTAAAATATCTTGGTATGCATTAAGCATTAAGAAGAATATTTTGTCTATACAGTGTATGATGTATATAAAGAATCATTTTTACAGAACCATAAATGATTCTTTTGTGGCATCACACAGAGAACCCTTTCTAGCAATCTTATTTTAAGTAGGGCATAACTTCCTTAAAGTAGTGTTTTTTCAACCTTGGACCTGGAGAGACAATGCCCTATACATTTTTTCTTTAACATGCCTACTGCAAAGAGGTTGTTAGTGTGTGTTTGGCTAGGTCAGGAGTGGTAGTAGCAGTTCTGGGCAGTGCCCTACAGGATCATTTGTACATTTTTTGCACAATCGGCTCTGAATTATTATAAATCATAACAAGCTGAGGAAATTTGGCTTTGCTATCTTAAAGTTAAATAAGAATACTTTCAGTAAACAGGATCAGGTTGGGAGATCCTAGGGTGCTGTTTTCTAGCAGAATCCCCTTAAAGCTTCTGGTTGGATTTTTATGAAACCTCCAAATGTCCTTCAGAATACAGAAGCCTACAAATCACTGCTTCTGCTTATAATTGCCTGGCTGCTTCCACCTCCTAGACTCCCCTAATCTTATCTCACTGAAACCAAGCACACACAGTCCAATGGATGCAGTCAGTTCCCCACCCATCGGACTCTCAAGATAAGGTGACTTTCAGAGTCTGTGATAGTAGACTGTCTGGAGAAGTTTCTCTGCTGAAACGCCCTGGTCCTGAGCTTTAATGAGTCTGATCTTCTCTAATCTGATCGTAGGAGGTAATGGATGACCCTCCTACCATAGATGGAGTGTTAAATTGTGCATAACTGGTGGTCAGTTCACTGCAAGTTTAGTGCATTTTGACATCGAAACTGTCATAAAGTAATTGCAGGCAGGCCACAAACAGACTATTCGGGAAGAGTTAGCACTAGGAGTGGTAGAAAAAAAGAATACAGTGTACAATCTCATCATTTTGAATGAAAACAACAGTGTCATTATACGGATACTTATTTTATTTTACATTTATCTTTTAAGTTCTATAAATAAAAAAGGCATATTTATAACTTATTTGGTGCCAGGTCAAAATGCCACACTTCAGTGTTTGGCATATAACAAATCTTTAAAAATTGCAATCAAATCATTATATCTCTGGTGATTCCAATTTGTAGTTAGTATAATCTTTTATTTATGTATGTCTCCATTGTAAAAATATGTTTTGTTTAGTGTGAAAGCCTGTGTGAGGATATGCTGAACTGTTCAAATCAGTGAACTTCCCTGACCATGGAATGCTGTGATTCATCAGGCTGAATGGTTAAGCAGCTAGTTGTTTGAGGGGGCTTGGTAAAGGGGGAAGTGCCTCTGTAAATAGCATCAGATAACATCAGCGTACTACATGACTTAGCATTTTCAGCGATGGGGCCACTTCCTCTAGCTAGCCCTGGACCACACGCAAAGCTAGGCTATTTGTCTCACACTGAGCTCTCATTAGCTTAGGAAGACCACCCTACCATGTGTGCGAATGAGAGCACTCTTCCAGCCAACTAGGCCAGGGTTTCTTGCCCAGTTTTACTGTTGCGCTGTTTATTTATTTATCTGTTGGTTTTTTCCCTTCCTCAGCTGCCCTTGTTTTCTCAGTAAGCGACAAATTAGCACAGTGGAGGTTGTCTTGAGAAGACTGACTCTCCCACAAGGCTGCAATTTGAGTTTTCCTTTAGTATGAGGACATTCGCACAGGAAACGTGCAACAATGGTTCAGAGGGACAATGTCCTACATTTCCCTGTGTGTTATTCCTTTCCCTGAGGTCCATTTATAATTCTTTTGTCTTTATTTATAGCAAAAAAATGTAAGTGCTGTATTGAATTTATTTTTACGTTTCATCTGTTCATTTCTAACCTCTTCATTGTCTTAGAAACAAACATGGCATTTTTGTGGGTGTATACTTAAGACTGAAATGAGTGAACTCTGGCCTGGCTACCAGTTATACTGAAATAGTCATTAAGTTCTTAATATGAATGGATGGCTAAACAGCTGTTTGCTGAATTGCCGCATACAGTATTCACTACATGTTGTTTTTTTATGACATGACAAAAATATCCACACATGGACTCCATGCACTGCATATGATAACCTGAAACTTGAACAATGTTTCTGTGCTATGCTACAATGTCTGCTGTTTTATATAAGAAAGGAAAATGTGATTTTTCACCATCCTTTATTGTCTGGTTGTCCTGTTTTCTTGTGAGCTGTTTTTTGGAGGGGCTGCGAATGTGTATGTAATTTTAACCAAGTATAACACTTGGTAGGAGTAGGAGTTGTGTTTGAATGAATTGGAATCAGATTTGGGCCTATTTGCCAAACATATTATGTAATCAAGATTATGTAAGTGTGAAGATATGTTGTTGTTTTCCAAGAATCTAACATGAGTCAGAATGTGTCAATAGATTTAGAACTGACTGATGCTGTTGTTAAGAATGTCATGATCCCAGAACTTACTGATACTTGCCTGAGACTGAAGTTTAGCATCATGATGCTGTAGATCAAAACTATAATATGGCAAAGAATTCAAAACATTTGTCACTATTATATGCTACGGTACATATAATAAGCTCTGGGTACCCGTGACCCCAGTGTGGAGTTACAGAAAGTCACAGAAAATGAAGGAATGAATGAATTGTGCATGTATTAATGTACATAATAAAAAATTGTCTTAGAAAAAAGTATCTTAGTGTTGATACGACATATAATATTATGATATTCATATGTTGTCACATGCCTAGAACATCTCAATTTGATAAAGGTGACCCATTATTTGGAGCCATCTTGTTTGGGCTAGAAGCTGTTTGTGGCACAGTGTGATTGGACCTGTGTGTTTATATGGACAGCAAGATGTACATCTAGTTCAGGCTCAGCATGACAGATTGTCAGTTTGTTTTTGAGCAGTGGCTGATGGAGGGAAAAAGAAGGAGGGGGTGGGTTAGAAAGAAAGAGACAGATGGAAGGAGAGCATATGCTGTACCCAGGCGGAAAGAGAGAGCAGGCTGAGAAGATACAGCCTGAGAAGCTCGGAGCAAAAGCACAATTGACAGCCAATGAGGGATCCCTAAAAGGCTCCCAACAGTTGGACGTTTTTGCCAAGCATTTTCTTTAGCTGCTTCCCTGCATTGGTGTTAAAAAATGAGCTGGACTGTGTCAAACATCTTGCATGTCTTTGCTCCCTAGCTATCCATCATTACCTCTCTCCCTTTCTCTCTGCTTCTCTCTCTCCATCTCTCTCCCTCCTGGCATGCTCTGCTCAGATGGCAAGGCGATGAACACTCCAGTTGCCAGATGTGGCTGAAAATGAACAGCTGTTGATCCAACACCCAGCTGCCTCTTCTCTAGTTGTCGCCTTGACAACTGCAACTCCTCTCTTCATAACTAATGTTCTTCGAAAACAAGGGGCATGACCAACACCGCTGAAGCTCCTTTCATTGCTCTCTAATTTTCTCTCTCTTTCTCTCTCTCTCTCTCTCTCTCTCTCTCTCTCTCTCTTTCATTTTTTCTCCCTCTTGCAGACTTTGTGCTCTTTTCACTTGATGTCAAAAGGGTTGCATAGCTGATGGCAAATCTCTCATACTGCTGTCGAGTTTATTAGTAATTAGTAAGATTAGACATGGCACAATACTACCCACTCACAGCACTGGCTCAATTATTGGTCATCACGGATTTGCTCGTTTTGAACTTACAAAGCAATAAATTATTTATAATTAAATTCTTCACTTGAGATTAGGGCTGGGATTCTTTGTTGGCAACAAAGTTATAATTTTGCAATCTCTTAGTCAGTGCAATGGCTATTTTTTTCATTAATCCATGTTGCACTTACTTTTAAGTTGTCTGTATAAAATTGGGGTTAAAGGCCATGGGTCTTTCTTGCGCCTCTGTTGTGCAGCTCTAGCCTGCTATAATTATATACGGATTGTTACTGTACAATTAATTGTAAATAATAATAATGAAATATTAAAATGTTGGTATATATTCAAAACTTTGTCCAGAATTGTCGCCCATTTTTTTCCTAAATTGCTTATGGTCTTAGCCCTACTTAAGAATGTAAGCACTAGCCCTGGACTAGCCCAGGAGATCAGGATCACCTAAATACTAGGCGTAGGGGTATAAATAGACCCAATGGACATTATAAGGGTGTGAAATATACTTAGACTTGCCTATTTACTGAGTGGTTTGTGTGGTTCTCAGTGTGTTTTGACCCTGTTCTGGATTTGACCCTTTATGGCTTAGGGACTTTGATGCTTGTCATTTGAACAATTTTGTCCCTGCATTAAATATCCATTGATTGTACTCTACATATGTGTAATCATTACAAAGAAAACCTAAAAATAAGCAATAATGCGCAAACTTCTGAAACACACCATTTGTAATCACAGTATTTTACTATCAAGTGGTGGAATGAGGGGCAAGAAAGTTGGTTACAGGTTTAATTCCATTTGGCTGATGGGCAGAAACTAAAACTAAAAGTCACTGGCAGTACGTTGAAGTCATAGATAACCACGGTTTTAAAATGAATTCTTTATTCTTTCACAATTTAGAATGAACAGACTAGTCAATATGTACTAATAAACTGACCTGTCCATGGATCAGATTACCAAATAATTATTTTAAGCAGCATTTTCAGGGAGTTCCAGAAATATCAATCTTGCAATAATACTTCATTGGGAAATAATTGTTGCAAACGTTTATAACGCTTAAGACACTCTGGTAATAATATAATAATTTCAACAACTTTGTCTTGCTCTTATTACTAAACTATTTGTCTGAACACCCTCGTGGGAAGCAGGAACGGGCAGACAGCCGGGGATCCATGCAGAAACATTTATTAATAACAAAAGCAAAACGAGAGAAAAGAAACAGGCACAATGGCCTCTAGGAATCAAAATATAAACAGGCAGGATACAGGCAGGGGTGTTGAGGTGATGGAGACATGTGGAGGGGTAGCAAACATGGAACTTAAATACACAGACTAGACTGGGGGAAACACGAGGCACCTGGGGACACAAACAGGAAACAGGTGAGGGCAGACACACGTGACAGGCAGAACACAGGAACACATATCAAAACAAAAGTCCCAAAACCCAACAAAGACCCAGAGAACAGACAGGACAGAACAAGCACAAAGCCCTTGACCGTTACACTATTTAACCATTTAGTTTTTTCAACACAAATCATTATTCTGTGATACCTATAAAGTCAAAATGTACTGATTTAAATGCTTTTATTTGAAACAATATACTTTGTAAAAGGATACAATTTTGAATCATGAATTCATTTTTTGTCACCTTTTTAGAATTTTTACATTTTGAAAGTGTCCCAGTTCACCAATGGCCAGCTGTTAAATTGGGCCACCCTAACTGTCAAAATGGGACACTGCTCTACATCATTTAAATAGACAAAATGAATTGAACATAATTTCTCCTAAATCAACTTGCTGGAAACAAGCTGGTTTTACATGCTCAGTTGTTTTGAATGCTTGTTGTTTTCCAGAGTATTTATTTATTTCTTGAATTATTTTTTAATTACAATAATTAAGTTGCTCTCAGGACACAGTGTGTTGAAAGTGGAGTGATCTGTTCTGGGTTTAGTATTGCTTTATTTTATTTGTTATATGGTGTTTAATGTACAATAATGGGGACATTAATGTATTTAGAATGGTGTCCAATTGGGAGTTAAGATTAGATGATTCTCTTGATTGTCCCAATGTTTTTTTAAAGTATCCGATTTGAACAATACAGTAGCTTGTTAATGCAATACAATAGCTTGGTCAGCTGGATGGCCTAGTGGTTAGGGTTCTGAAATCAGAATCCCAACTGCTAGTGCCACCGCTGAGGTACCCTTGAGCAAGGTACCATCCTGCTTCGCTTGGTGAATGGGTTAAATGCAGAGAAAGAATTTCACTGTGTGTTGTGTGTGCATGTGACAAATAAAGAATCTTAATGTTAGAAAGACACTGGTTTGCAACAGGGGCTTTCTCTGAAACTCTTGGAGATTAGCATAGTTCTGTGGGACAAACAGCAGTTCAGAGGAAAAGTATGATTTGAGTGCATCAAAAGAGAGGATTTGAGAGGTGGTGAGGTGACTCAAATTAATCTTGGCTTTAGATGTTTAGATGGGCTGTGATTGAGTGGCGTGGCATGTCTGTTTGAAAGATAAGTTCGTGTGAGATACACAGAGGAAGTGAGTGAAGGATTAGTAGCCTAAAAGCTGAAGGGGGGGCTTAGCACAAAAGAGGGAGAGTGATGCGATGACAAACCGTACACATGGAACTGTGCGATGTTTAAACCGGTTAAAGAATTTCCTGCCTGGTGTTCTTATGGTGGTCACATTGATAAAATTAATTATCATGTTTTTCAATTATCTTATAACATTAGTTGATATTTAGGTTTGTATTTACAAAGTTTGCGAAACCAGTTAGGGCTGTCGCTTGGGGTGGGCAGCCTGTACAACTGACCCAAGCCCTGCACATCATGGGACTGGTAATATACATGATCTGGTAATATAATTGATCTGATGTGTGTTTACACATTTTATATGCCATCATATGTATCTACTGTGTGATACTAATATCAATACATAAAATAAAAGATATGGTCCTGTTCAGAGTGTGGGACAGTTCAGACTGTAGCAGTCTCTGCATTCTTCTTTCCAAACTCAAACATTCCCGGTATAAACTGAAAAATGTTTCAAGATTTTGCTTTCTTTTGAATCACTGAACTAATACTAAGTTTTACTAATACTAATAACAACTGTTTCTGCTGTATATCTGTATTTTGTGGAGTCGATCAACTTCTGGCACCTGTGAACGGGTATTCCAGCCCCGGAATATTGGCCTACACTCCACAATTCTTCTGCATCTCTTTGTTTTGCTTCAGAAACTGCATTTTTCATGTCACCCCACCAGTTTCTAATTGGATTAAGGTCTGGGGATTGGGCTGGTCACTCCATAACGTCAATCTTGTTGGTCTGGAACCAAGATGTTGCTGGTTTACTGCTGTTTTTGGGGCCGTTGTCTTGTTGGAACACCCCTTTCAGGGGATTTTCCTCTTCGACATGAGGCAACATGACTTCTACAAGAATTTTGAGTTATTCAAACTGATCCATGATCCCTGTTATGCAATTATATAGACTCGACAAAGTAGTATGAGAAACATACCCATATCTTGATGCGTGTGCCACCATGCTTCACAGTGTACTGCGGCTTGAATTCAGTGTTTCGGTGTCATCTGACAAACTGTCCGTGGCCACTAGACCCAAAAAGAACTATCTTGCTTTCATCAGTCCACAAAAAGTTGTGCCTTTTCTCTTTAGGCCAGTCAGTGTGTTCTTTGGCAAATTGTAACCTCGTTTTTTCAACAGTGGGACTTTGTGGGGGCTCCAATCCAATAGCTTGGCTTATAGGTGTCTTCTGATTGTAACAGTACTCACTGGTAACTTTAGACCTTCTTTGATGTTCCTGGAGCTGATCATTGGCGGAGTCTGCCATTTAGGCTGTTCCCCGAACCATTCGAATGGTAGTTTTTCATTTTCTTCCATGTCTTTCAGGTTTTGTTTGCTATTTTAAAGCATTTGTGATCATTTTATGCATTTTTTTATGTTTTCCCCTCTCCAATCAACTTTTTAGTCAAGGTTCGCTGTTCTTCTGAGCAATATCTGGAACGACCCATTTTCCACAGAATTTCAGAGAGAAATGCACTATTCCCACCATGTACAATATTTGCTGCCTTCCTTCCTTAAATAAGGGCAATGGTTGGCACCAGAATGAATGACCTCACTGAACTCCACACTGCTATTATTTTGAACATGCCCCTTTCAATTACAGTTACAAAGAGTCTGTCACAGTCACACAGGAATGCAGGACCAAGACACACCAAAACACAATCTTGTTGCGTGGCGGAAGAGCCCCAACGCGGATGGCACGAGGGAGCGGGTGAACCACGCGGTTTACTCTGAGAACCCAAGGAGTAGAGACCCAAACCAAACGGGTCCTCGTTCTCACTCGCACACACAGGGCTAGATGAGGGTTTCTTCTCTGAGCTTTGAGTACTCACAGTACTGAAGAGAGACAGTTTAGGGACACGTAATGACTGAAGCATGTCACTTCAATGTCTGTGCGAGGAACACATACCTGCTTCCTACATTTATACCTGACGTGCAGTCATTTCCGGTGCCCTTTGCCTGCACGTGACCTGGTGTGCGTGACAGAATCAGCAGCGTGCATTTCATGACTGTTGGGTCTATTGGTTTTCTATTACTCTACTACACCTACTAGTAAATTATTTGCCATGTAGAAATATAATTTCTACCAAATACAGTGATTGATCAGATTAGTGATGTGTGACTGCTATTATTTTGAACACAACTTTATGTGTGTGTGTGTGTGTGTGTGTATGTTGGTATATATTGGTATATTAGTGTTTCTGAAGCACATGTAGGGATATTTGTTGGACAGATATACTGTATACCATCCCATAGAAGAAGTGCAGAATAACACAAATTCAAAAAAGTGCAATTCAGAAGTAAACCAAAGAAAAGAACTGAATAAATTTGAAGGAAAATAATCTTTGGATAATTCCAGAAACAAAAAAACATAGCTTTAACTGGCATAGCGACAGGAGCTGCTTATGAGGGAGATTGTAACTGCTATAACAGACATCATTCTCACTGCCAGAAGTAGTTTACTGACTACAGTTGCTGCATTTCTTGTGAATGACTGCATGTAATGAACCCCTTTTCTTGGTTCCCCCACTGCGAATAATGGAATTTGTCTTGCTGTTTGCAATTTGAGCTTTCTACAAACCGTACTGATTATGAAAATGTGCTTGCAAATATAATTGAGGACGTGCCTCACTCTCTGTTGAGAATGATATTGCCTCATCTTTGGAATTGCATAGCTCACTGTAAACAAGTATCGGTGTGTTATTATTGATGATACAATATGAAGGCTCAGGGTAATTTTGGTCGTACATAGATGGTTTCGGAGGTGTCGCAGCCTCCAATTTACTAGTTACATATCGAACAACATGATGTCAGTGGGCCTCGCATTGGTTATTAGCCCTGAAAGAAAATCTTTCATAGATCTTTTGTTCGTTTTTTTGTTACCTATCAATGTGGCTGAAACTAAAAACTGTGTGATACCAATATCAGAGGAAACAATAAAGGATCAGGTCCCCCAAGGTACATTCAACACAAATGGACCTTGCATAGGATGTATGAGGATACATTTTAATTTTTGAAAAATAACTTCAGCATGATGTTTAAAACTTAACTGCAACAGAATAGGGTACAAATATGTTTCCTAAATGATGGTACCCCATTTGGTACCACTTTAATAACAGTATTTCTACTCTGAAAGGGACCTTTTTTTTGTGATTTTTTTAACCATATATTGCATAGCATTTCTCTTGCCTACATTTCTCCTCTTAAAGGAAACCTAACCAGTTGGGCCTTGATCCTAGAGACCCTTATGTTGTGAATATTGTGCCCCCATTCAATCATGTTCATCTTCGATTCGTACAGATGGGTTCTTTGGACATAGATCAACCAGTTGGGTGCACTTTTGATTAGGCAGGAATGTGACTGCTAGTCTGATTAGATCATCTCTTTAAAAGGGGACCGTGTCTCTTTTCATCCTCTATTGCACATGATTAACATACAGTAGCCCAAGGTGAGCCTGACATGAGTTTATTTTTCTCTCCCCCATTCATGCTATTTTCCCCTCACTTTCCCAGAGTGATGGACAGATCCTCGACATCCTAGATCTGGCGTGCATTTCAGAGCTGCAAACCAGAGATTTGGCTCTTTTAATCAGCACACAGGTCTCAGTGGGGAAAAAATGCAACATGTCACCTAATTTAGGGCTCCAAATGCCAAAGCTGCAGTGTGCGTGTGTGTGAGTGTGTGCATTTGTATGTGTGTGTGTGTGTGTGTGTGTGTGTGTGTGTGTGTGTGTGTTGTGGGGGATAATAACGGCATAAAACGAAACACCTGATTCTCGGTCTGAATAAGCCACAGTAGGTCCCTGGGTTTGCCTGATTCAATCCTTAATACTGTGTCACGATTAAAAAAAAGGAAAAAACATGGATGTCAAAAAAATCCTTATAGGGATAAAGGATAAAGATCTAATGCTAACCAATGAAGCTGATGTAGCAAGCCAGTGCATTTTCAACCTGTAAATAATGGTCACTGGAAGATCCTCTTAGCGAGGGATGCTGTGAGCTATTGTGCCGTGCTAGACTCTGACCTTGAAAGAGCACTGAAATGCATCATCATGAGAAACCTTGAGGGACTGGAGCACAGAACGCAGACTAGGAAGTCGAAGGCCAGTCATGTCTTGTAGTAGCCACTAAAACAGGAACTGTATGTGTATGTGTGTGTATGTGTGTGTGTGTGTGTGTGTGTGTGTGTGTGTGTATATGTTCAGCCTCAGTCAGTACAGTCAGTACACTCAATCCAATCCAATCCAATAAATAAATAAATAAATAAAAAAAATATATAAATAAATGTTGTCCCCTGAACCCGTTAACATGCATTCCATTTTCAACACCAAAGTAGTAAATGCTAATGATTAAGATCAACATTTCTATTACTTTTTTACCCTTCTGACGTTACTATTACTTGTATCAGTGGGTAGGATACTTGCCTCCGGGCCATGAGGTCACGGGTTCGAATCCTACCTTCAGCACCACCACTGGGTCTCTGAGCAAGACCCTTAAGCCCAAGTTGCTTCAGGGAGACCGTCCCCTGTAGTTAGGAAATGGAAGTCGCTTTGGATAAAAGCGTCTGTTAAGTGCCGTAAATGTAAATGTAAATATTACCATGAAACAAAATTTGAATCAAAGACATTAGTGCAACTACAATAAAACTAGACATCCTGCAATGCTGTGGATAATATGACCACTGCAATAGTAAGGGATTCGCCTAAATTGTGCAACCTGGCTGAATGATTTGACCGCTTCAGCATGAAAGAGGACCATATGAATTTTGTAAATGATATGTAAGGATTTAAAGACAAACGGAATTTCAAAAATAGACCAAACCATGTCATAGGAACAGAGGAAAACATGTAACTTGTTGTGTCTTGATTTGTTTAGGCACAACAAATAGCATCAATACGCCATTATGAATGGAGCCTTAATCAAGATTGGCCATTGTACTACCTGCAGAATTCTTCCGCAGTTTGCTGTGTTGAGAGGCAAATTGTGTGTAAACATACCACATTTTAGCTTTTCTCTCAAGAAGCAGTTCTTGAGATATTAAAATGTGCCCCATATGGAGAAAAAAATCAGGAACTTGGCATTCAGCTTATGGACGTGGTAATGAGGGTCAATTATTTTTCAGAAGAATGAATGTTTTGCAGCTTCTCTATGTGCCCATTAACACTCAATATGCATGTTAATGGACGAATGTACTGTATCCCCCACACACACACAAGCAACCAACACTCACTGCCCTGAACAACTCAGACTTTAATTACCTCTTTAAACACACTTCTGTTTGTTACTCTGCACATCCTCTGTCCGGCTGCCACTATATTTGCACAACTATATTTACTGGTGTCTATTTTGGCTCTGCATTTTTGTACATGTAACTCTCTGCTGCTAGAATACAGTACCTGTCAAAATATTGTATTCATTCAGGCTGTAGTTATTTTTGATTGCACCAAATGTGATCTTGTCTGGTTGTTTTGTTGCTCTTGTGTTTTTCTTGCATGCTACTTTGTCCTGTCTGCAGTTCTTGCGATGTTTCTGTTTCTGTTCTTGTGTTGCACTATGGTCCTGGAGGGACAATGTTTTGTTTCACTGTGCACTGTGTGTGTATGGTTAAAAAGAGACAACTAGCTTAAATGTGCATTAATCAAGAAGGTACATTTGTCATTAGAACTATAGTAAAGGCAACACATAGGCCGCACCGTGCTTAGTCATAGTTATAGAGAGTTGACTGGAGGACTAATTTGAAGGTATGTGCCTGTCTAAACACAAAGAGGACCAAAATGGGAGCAGCAGCCTTATCCACTGCCATAATTCACAACAAATTGAAGTTCCTGGTTTTAGCACTGCCCTCACTAGAGAGTAGTATTTTTCAGATTCAATTGCTGTACTTACATATGTGATTCATCAAGCACGCATTCATACTGACTACTTGAAAGAAGCAAAATTCACCTCAGTGCCCTGGCTTTGTATAAAACCTTGTTCTGTATGATGCAAGGCATGGGTTGTGAATTTTAATACAGCCCAGGCCTCCAGTCTTTTGATAATATATGGAAAGGAAATAACATCCCCCTAGATCTGTGCAAGCGCCATATATAGCACCAGCCTATACGTTCTCCAGCTCGAACGTGGCAGTTGTCTTCACCTTCTCTGATTAGTTTGACCAAAATCCATCCAGGTCGCGATTTCTCATGCTGCTCAGTCAACGTCCAGGTGCATGGCCACCGAAGCATGCCACACGAGTGCTCTCGTTCAAGGGCTAACCGCTTGGGACTGGCACACGGCCCTCCATATTTTACCTCAATGGGAGCTCCCAAATGAACGACAGAGCTTTTTCTAAAAATACAGACGCTGTTGTGTGAAAAGGGACCATCTGCTCGTCTGTTTTTGATGCGCCAGATCTGCTGCTGGTTCCAGATCAGCTTTAGGAGCTTATCATGTGAAGGCTGGACACTGGCCTTAATAGAAAGCAGTTCTACACCGTTTGGGCTAATGCCATGAATGAGAGGCTAGTCTGCGGTTACCCAGAGGCATGATCTATTGTGTGTGTGTGTAAAAAAACTCAGCTTTCAAAAACATTTCCTGAATAATGCGTATGCACTTATTCATTCTCTGTTGGCCTTTTAAACTGCACACACACACACATACATGCACACGCACACACACACACACACACACACACACACACACACACACACAATTTGTCATTGTGATTTTTTATGTGCAGTGTTTCCAGTAATATAATTAACCTCTGACTCAGCAAGAGGACCTCTTCTAAAACAGTCTTCCACCCCCTTTTTGTCTTCCCTTACTCTTTCTCCCTCTGTTTCTTTCTCTCTCTGTTTCATTCTTTCATCCCAATCTCTCTTTCTCTCTTTTTCCATCAGCAGATGGCTGATTGCTGACTCTGGTTACTAGGGCTGAGCACAGTGCAGCCCAAAGCAGTCTGGGAAATGTATTCTTTTTTTCTGAAGGGATTGAGCAGTGTGTGCTGTGGTTTAGGGGATTCTAAGCCGGCATGCTATAATTATGGTGGCAGTGGCTTCCCTTTGTGGCTGTGACGTGTGGTAATGGGGGAAAATCGATGTTTCACTCCTGCTGCGGTCGGGCTACAGCAGTCCAAACAAACACACAAACACACACGCACTGAGCCTTAGAATCAGCCAGTCATTGACGAAAGAAGTGCACCTTGCTTCCTTGGTGCCTTGTTTGGCTCCTTGTTTACACGCTGCTGAGGTAATTGTAGTCCACCGTCCCTTTTAGTGAGAATGCTGCTAGCTAACAGCTTCACTTAGCCTGAATCAATTCTAACAGAGTGATCAGACCAGCTCTGAACTAATGAGGAGTGAGAGTCTAGGCAGTAAATAGACCATAACAAACATAGTCTATCTCTCTCTCTCTCTCTCTCTCTCTGTGTATGTCTATCTACCTCTGAATGCCCACTCCTCCTAGCCCCCCATTCTCTCTCTGCTTTTTGCTCTCTCCTCACTCTGTGGTGGTGTAAATGCACAGCTCTAGGACAGGAAACTGCCTCTAATGGTACTCAAATGAATATTGCGGTCCGGTCTCTGTTCAGCCCGCAGCCCCTAGCAACAGGGACATGAGAGTGGCTTTAGTAATGGACAAAGTTTACCATGCACATACGCACACCTACCTGTCCTCTCTGATCTGTCTCTTCCTCCCCATTTCCATCTCCTCTTCTTTCTCTTTTTCTTTGTTTCTGCCTAATACCTTTCTCTCACGCTCTCGGTCAGTGTCTTCTCCTCGCTTGCCCTACCATTCTTTCTGTGTTCCTCTTTCTTTACATCTCTCTTTCTTCTGACATTTCCTCACCCCCCAGCATTAGCTCACCCTCTCTCCCCACCACTCTTGGGCTTTTCTCTCTCTGTGTCAATCTCCTTTTTCCTCTCTTTCTCTCTTCCTCTTCATTTTTTCTCACTCTCATTTTCTCTCTCTCGCTCTCTTTCTCTGTCTCTCTGGAAGGTTTCATCAAGTGGGTGGGCATATAGTTATTGGTAGTCTAATCGCCCCCCCACCCCCCTTTCTTTCTCTCTCTCTCTCTCTCTCTCTCTTTCACTCTCTCTCTCTTTCGCTCTCTCTCTCTCTCTCTCACTCTCTCTTTCGCTCTCTCTCTCTCTCTCTCTCTCCCTCTGTTTTTCTTGCCCCCCATCTCCTTGTGTTTTCTGTTCTCCCAGA
>JBBPDB010122288.1:0-17690 GCA_037974465.1 Brachypetersius altus
GTTTAATACATTACCCTTAAAGAACATGTAAATATAAACCCGAGGTTTAAATACGGAAAAGTCACGAACGAGAGAGAAAGAGAGTAAGAGAGAGAGAGAGCGTGCGCGAGAGAGAGAGAGGCACAGAGAGAGAGAGAGAGAGAGAGAGAGAGAGAGAAAGAAAGAGAGTAAATCTGCACTAAAATATCAAGGTGAAAATCATCATAGGTTGCATAGTACAGACCCAGCTCCCAACCCAACTTTGTGAATAGATTAACGGCGATATTTTTTTTTTATCTCACATTAACGCAGCACGTTAACACCGATAACTGCCCACCACTATTTAATGCTGATTATTATATTATAAGTAAATAAATCTGGTGTAGTAGGTGGCACCACTGGAGTGAATGATTCAGCTCTTGGTCTGTCTCCGCAGCTCCTCTTGGTAGTTCAATTGGGAACCACTTTTCATGCAGAGTGGCAATGATGGTTGGAGGACTGTTGTCATCTGCTGGGCTCATTCTCAGCTCCTTTGCCACAAGCCTGGAGTATCTTTACCTGTCCTTAGGAATTCTCACAGGTGAGATGTACACACACTTGTGTCTGGCGGCACAATATACACCCAACTGTGGAAACTAATAGATATGCTATGTAGCATAGATTTGATATACGGTACTTTTAAATTGCCCCATGGGGACAAATAAAGATTTTGAATTTTGAATTTTCTAGACACCTTACCACACCCACTGCCATTTTACACAATTACTTGGTTTCTCCTTTACCCCAGATGTAACTGATTGACCTGTTTGGTGTATATTTTCCACTTGAGCTATGAGGCCAAAGTAGCTAGCTTAGACCTCACAGACCCAAGTTATCAATCTCTACAAGCTTCAAACTACAAGGTCTTTTCTCTCTCTCTCAGGTGTGGGCTTTGCCTTGTGTTACACCCCTGCAGTCGCCATAGTGGGCACCTACTTCAGTGAGAGGAAGGCTCTAGCATATGGGATTGCCATGTCTGGTAGTGGCATTGGGACCTTCATCCTCGCACCGGTGGTGCAGCACCTCATTGAAATCTATTCTTGGCAGGGGGCCCTTCTAATTCTCGGGGGGCTTGTCTCACACTTGTGTGCCTGTGGGGCACTTATGAGGCCCCTGGGTACCCAGAAGCAGAAGCATAGTAGCAAGGACATAGAGGTGGACATGTTATATTCTCAGTTAGCAGGGGATGAACTGCACATGGAATTGAACCTGGAGAGGTCTATGGCTCCAGACTTGGAAATGGATGGCAGTGCTGTAACCGTAAGAGAGACCAGAGGAGAGACAACAGAAGAGTACGAACCGGAGGAAGAGCAGGAGCAAGAGTCTTTACTTCAAAATGGAGAAAATTCAAACCAAGAAGAAGCAAAGTTTATAGATTCAGGTCAAAGCGACACTGCGCTTAAGGAGAAAGAACGTCTGGAAGAATCTACAGGAGAGCAAATGGTAGCGGATATTGACGTGAATAATGATCTAAATCACATAGATTTGAAGCTTCCAGGGGTCACAAAAGGAACTTCCACATATACAAACAGCAAATCTACCAACTTGAGTGAGTCAACGGTCTCAAAGCAGAAGACTCAGTCAGACACAAAACAAAGTAACTTCCTGATAACTGACTCAAAACTACAGTCAGTGTCAGCTGACTCAAGGCTAGCTGGCTCGGAGCCAAATGACTCAACCCTTGCCAGTTCGAGTCTAGATGACCTGGTACTAAGTGACTTAAAGTTTCCTGAACCAGTGCATACTGACTCAGAACTAAGTAGCACAAAGACTTCTGGCTCAATACAAGTTGATCCTGAGCAAAAGGGCTCAAAGCTAGCCGAATTGATGCTAGCTAACTCAGCACTAACTGACTTAAAATTAGAGGCAAAGTTAGCCACCCCAAGGCTTCTATGTAAACTGAACTGCTGTGAAAGTCTAAATTTGCCTATAAACTGCTTCCCGTCTGTAAAAGAGTATAGCTTTCTTCTGTTACCTGACTTCCTGCTACTGTCAGTGTCCTTTCTGTTCCTGGCATTTGGCTGCAGTGTGCCGTTTGTGTACCTTGTGCCATATTCTCACAGCATTGGTGCATGCAATCAGCAGGCAGCCCTCCTCATGTCCATTCTGGGAGTGATGGGAATTGTGGGTAATATCACTTTCGGCTGGATCTCGGACAGAAAGTGAGTCAACATCATAATCAAGGTCTTTCAGTTATTGAAATGAATAGTTATGGGTAACCTTTAACTATTAAATGACAAATAAGACCCTATTTACATGAATTTGGCATAATGCAGTATATCAGCCGAGACATGTTTGCTTCTTTCTCATTGCTTAGCATTGTGCACACTTAAATCACCACATGCTTGCTGCAATCCTTAATGTATTTTTAAATACTCTCAAATAAAGGCGCTGTATCTTGCTTGTGTGTTGCTACAGTGCAAAACTAAGAAAGCAGACTCTCGAGCATGTTATTGTATTTTAGTTACCTTTGTAACAGGTCTACTGGGCAGCAAAATGAGCATTTCTAGTGTTTTAGTGATCCATTATTTAGCTATTTGTAACATTAAGCTTATTGTGGATATCAGCATTACTGATCAGCTGTGATTAAGGACATTTTAAGAAAGAAAGTCTTTTAAAAGTAGAATATGTCTTTGCAGGTGTCTGAGGGCGTATCGAAAAGTGAGCTACTTACTTGCTGTGGCATTTGATGGACTGGGCTGCCTCTTTGTGCCCCTGTTGAGGAACTTTTCGCTGCTAGTTCCCTTTGCAGTTGTCTATGGATACTTCGATGGTGCCTATGTTGCACTCCTCCCTGTGGTGACCTCTGACACTGTAGGTCCCACCTACCTTTCTTCAGCCCTAGGGGTGGTCTGCTTCCTACACGCCATTCCCTACCTCATCAGTCCACCAATAGGAGGTAAGGATATGTACCATAAGCCCAGAGCATTCCAACCTGTGGCTCCCTAGCAAACCAGCCATTCTTTGCTTAACCCCGTTCTTATTCTGGGACATAAATTAAGTTGTCAGCAATAACAATAAGTGTTCATTGGGGATTGTTGGTTCAGTTTGCTACTTATTCTAGACATATTTATATGCAAAACATGCAAGTGATATTTTCTCTCTCTCTCTCTTAGGCTGGCTGGTGGACCACACGGGCTCCTACACGGCAGCATTCCTCCTGAGTGGATTCTCATTAATCTGCAGTGCTTTGATTCTGGCTGTAGTCACAGTGGTTCGGTGCTGCAGTAGAAGGCCTTCTCAATCTTATCTCAAATGAAGCTCACCAAAAGACTCTTGCCATGTTAAGAGCAACATAACATCAGTCACGAAACAAGGTATCATACCAAAATCACCACAGGATAGACGTGGGAGTATGAACCAACTCTTGGTTTTCTGTGTTTTTGCATATTTCTAACGAAATAGTTTCAGGTCCTCCGACAAAAATGTTGAAGAAACAACATGGAACACAAAACAAAATATTTAAATGATTATTTCATTCATTAAAGAAAAAAGGGTGTTTTTAGCAATATCTATACACTGATCAGGCATGACATTGAAAAATGAAAAGGTGTCAGAACAGAAAAAGGTGTGCATCAAAGCCTGCTGCAAATAGGCCTGTGTAGTTGCAGACCAGTCAGAGTGCCCATGCTGATCCCTGTCCAGCTCTGAAATGACCTTCTGTAAGCATGTGAGCATGAGATCTGGTCTAGAACTGGAGCAATGGAGCAATGAATCATATTTTCTTTTATATCATGTGGACATCCACTTATCTGGGGAGGAAACGGCACCAGGTTGCACTGTGGGAAAAAATCAAGCCAGCGGCGGCAGTGTGATGCTCTGGGTAATGTTCTGCTGGGACACCTCAAGTCCTGGCATTCATGTGGATGCCATTATGACACGTCCCACCTACCTAAACATTGTTGAAGACCAACTATGGTTTTGCCCTCAGTCAGCAGAATAATGCACCCCGCCACACTGCAAACATTGTTCAGGAAGAGTTTGAGGAACATTGGCCTCCAGATTCCTCAGGTCCCTTCATTTCTTATGGGACTTAAAGCATCTGCTGTTAAAATCTTGGTTCCAAATAACACAAAACGCACTTTCAGAGGTTTGGTGGAGTCCATGGCTCGAATGATCAGAGCTTAGACGGCAAGAAGGAGAAGGTTTAAATGCTATGTGTTATGACTGGGGCCTGTAGCAGAGGGTGGCCACGAGAGGTCACCAGTGGGGGACTTTGAGGACTTGGCCTCATTCCGGAACCAGGGCTGGTCAGGAATGAGGCCTTGTCAGTAAGCAGGTGTGGGTAATCACGTGGGGTGTATATATGTTTGTCACTGTGGGGTTCTAGTTGTCATTCATGCAGTCCTTGTGTTGTGGTGTTTGCATCGGCCCTCGTGCAAGTTTCAGTTACAGAATAAAGAGCAAAAAGACCATAGATGTCTACTCTTGTGTTTCCTGCGGGCTTGAGGAGCGGCCAAGTGTAACAGATGAACCCACCGTACCAAAAGGCACTGCGGCGGTCCCCTTGTCCCTCGGGGGGAAGCCTGAGCAAGAAGTGGAAAAGCGAAAGAAGCATGAGATCCTGCTTATATTCCAGTACCTGGACAGTAGAGCCCAGATGCAGGTAGAAGCGCGGTGGCTAGTGAGGCACGGAGTGGAAAAGCCTCCACCAGCCTCGCTCTACCGGATTGCAACATGGCCCGAACCTTCGCAGCTCAAGCTGCTGACAGCGAGAGCCTAGCACAGGAAAGTCAGCATCCCGTACCGGGGGGCGGTGTAGAGGGGGGGTACTGTTATGACTGGTTTCCTGCGTGCTTGAGGAGCGACCAAGTGTAACACTATGGTTTGACTTACTGTATAATCACTAACAAAAATGACTTTTCTTTCAAAAAATAAAGACTTTTGAAACTCTTTATTAAGGAATAACATTAAATAATGCTTTTAGACTTTGATTTCTTCTTACAATGCTTTACAAGCATGAGCTTAACCAGTCACCTCCAGTTATCTGTATGGAATAATATTACTCTGGATGGTAGCTACAAACATAAAGCATGTGAAAAAAAAACACAACCTACAGGACAGATTTTTGTGAAGTAATAATGAAACACAGGACCTTCTTGGGAATTGCAGCACATCTGGCCAGCCTAACCGTAATTCACTGTAACATGAAGCTTGCTGCAATTCAAAAAGTGATTTAAATATATTTTACTTTTCAAACACAATGTTTAGATTAGTTTAATTTAATAAGTAAAATAAACTGATTGTTTTTATTAAATGATTAAGTGTTTTTAGTGTTTTACCCCCACCCCCACCCCAGTTTATATAGTATTACTAAGCTGTGCTCTGTCTAAACATGTGGATAGAGAGTTATTTCAATTTCAGTTTCTTTTGTGTACGAGTCTTTGCACACTGATAATGCTAGCTGCTAATGCTAACATTTTTTTAAGCAATAAAGTTTTGTGATTCTGATTATTTACCCTTACATTTTCTTTAAGGATAATGCTTTAAACTGAGTAAAAAAAAAAAATGTTTTGGGAGAATATTTGGGGGCATATTTAAGGTTTACACTATAAAAATAGGCTTTTTTTTAAAAACCAAAACACAACATAGCGTATAGGCTATTTTTCAATAGCCTATACGCGGTGCTCTTGGGGGATTACTGTAGTCTTCTTTCAGAGTCAGAGACTTTTCAGATGAAACCTTCACATAAAGACACTATATTTTTAGATCTCAACAAACGAGAAAACTGAAAAATGCAGAGGAAGAAAAATGCAGCTGAAATGAGGTGAAAGTCGTTTTCAAAATGATCGTGAAACACTAGATTCCACACAGACCCTTCACTAGGCTTTCACTATATCACCCACATCTAGTGTGAATGGAATCTGTCCCAGGTATGCACATTATGTATTTACAATATATGTAGTTCAAATCATAGTAAAATCAAGTAATATCCATAATGTTTTCCCGATTTATCAATTTACAAAACTGCTAGCCATCCCAGCTCTTAGAACTAATGTCACATTTCACTACAGCTTCATACCTACATTTGGTCATTTGATCTTTACAAGGTATTCATTCCAGATGCATCTGTAAATTAAGATAAAAAGAGCCACAAGGTTGGACAAACAAAGGAGACAAAATTATATTTTAAAATATATTGATTTATTTTTAGGAAAGATTAGCAGAATGGCCAATTCTTGCACAGAGTACCCAGGAGTCAAAGAATAAATCAGAACCTACAGTAGATGTAAAAGACCACCGAAAAAACCAAAACTGAGAATCCACAGTAGATATTAAAGAGAACCTAAAAGACAAAACTGAAAGTGTCCGGTTAGTACACAGGAGGACCACTGTTGCCTTCTCAGGAGTGATCAGCCAACAAAGATCACTCCAAGAGCAAGACGTGTGACTGTCAGAGGTCACTTCATAGCACATAAAGGTCTTTCTCACACCATCCACCATCAGGAGACTCTGAAGATGTTATACAAAAATGATGACACATACAAAATAAAAAAGGCACAAGGGCCTAACAAAAGTACACGAAACAGAAGACACATAAGGAGCAGGAAACGTGAGGACATTAGTGAGGGTTGACCAGCAACTGAAGACAAACTCTTGGTACTTAATACACAAAGACAAAAACCAATCACATAACATAGTCATTTAACTAAAGCACCGGACAGCTGACAGTGGCTCAAGACACAAATATACACCCCTTTCAAAATAAGAGTCCCTTAAAAATCCCCAAAACAATAGAGGCCTCTACCTGCCACTGGCCAAGATATGGCACACACATGCATTCGAATGCTTGGCATCTTTTTGGAGAACAAGCGCAGGCTGCTGTAGATTAAAACACGTTGCCATGTAGGAGAAGAAAACAAATTATCCTTGAGTTTCCTGCAAGAATATCTTTAAAAATGAATACAAGGAGCAGCGTTACAGAACTGAAGTACCTTCACACAGGACAAGTCTGAACAACAGCCCAAAAAGTGCACCACAGCAACAGAAGAGGAAATGATTGTTCTTTAATCTTACGATAAACCTATATGCTATTGCTATCTGTTCCACGTGCCACAATCTCCTTCACCCGGTCGGCGTTGGTTTTTTCCCCGAGTCTAATGAGGTTGTTGATGAGTTTGCTGTAGGCTCCTTTCAGCCCTTGTTTCTCATACCACTTCTTCAGGACTTGCAAAGTACACTCCTCTATGTCGTTCGGGTTGGCATCCTGTGCGTTCTCAATCTCAACATTTCTCAACTCTGACGCGACAACCTTCTTCACTGTTCGCCAGCCTAGAGTTTGGGCTATTTCAGGCAAGAAAGACGCCAAGTCCTTATCTGAAACACACAGAGCCCAGGACAGAGAAATGGTAACATTAGGAAGAGTGAAAAAAAAAGATAATAGAATAATAGAAGACAGTTTTGGTCTACTTTTTTGAATATTCTGAACAAAAGCATGTCCCAAAAAATATGTTTAATGTTTAATTATGTACAGTACAGTTTGTTTGTAGGACTTTTAAATAATATAAAAGCAGTATTTTGGAAAGTTCATATATAGAATGTTTCTAATTTGCTATGTTACAAAGAATGAGCAGATCAAAATTACTCTGAAGAAAAAAATATATTACGAAATTTTAGATTAAGAGCCATAAATGATTCTAAAACGACTGCAATAAGTGTCATTAATATCTTGTACTTCAGAAGTGACAAGTACATCTTGAGGTCGATACTTATGGTCAACGCCGGTCATTGTCAAGCTACGTTTTCCTGTATGAATATTTTCAGTGGGAGATAAGAAGTTGAATAAAAATGGAAAAAAGAGAAAATAGGAAAAACGACACCCAAACCAGCAGCATCTCACTGGAGGGGTCAGTATGTTTTTATTGTATGTTTGTTTTTTATTGTAAAATGTATGTATTTTAAGTAATATTGAGCAATGATACATTTCTTAAAATCACGATTATGAATTTTCTGCGAATAATCGCTATTAATTGCATAGTTATGTGCAAAATTAAATTATTAATTCCAAAGTAGTGGATGTGCACTTTTATTTTATAATTACTGCTATATGAGGGCAGTAATATTTGGTTTTGCAAACATTTTAAACAAATAAGGGCCTTTTTAACAGCAGTGTTCCCTTTAACACAGTCACACAGTTCCAGTTCAAATATTTTCAATTAATTTCATTAATATAATCAAATCAAATATAAAACCAAAGCTATTTGCCACTGCAGGGCATTCACATTTTATCGAGTTTGTTATAGAAAAACACGGTCCCCTCAGAGTCAAAAACACGAAAAGCAACAAACTAAAAAATGTGACAAAATATTATGTATACATTATTTACTTAATATAGTCATTAAGTAAATAATGCTTCAATGTGATAATATTGCGTTAACATGCTCAGCCCTAATTTGAAGTAAAATTCCTGTTACGGGTCGGTCGGTGGCCAGTAGGGGCCACTGCTTTTCTGTTGTTGTTTGGGGACTTTTATTTTGACTGTTCTGTTTTGTATCACGTGTCTTAGTTTTCACCTGTTTGTGTTTTGTTCTTTAATGACTGGCAGTATTTATGTTCTGTTTTGTGTTCCCTCACTGGTCAGTCAATCGCCTCATTTATGTTCCCGCCTGTTTTCATGTTCCTGTTTGTAGCGGCCCCTGCGCCAGGTTTTGATTTCTGTTTTGTTTTGGTTCAATAAAGAAACTTCCCAGCTTCCCAGCCTGGTCTGTACACAGAGGTAAATCACAGGAGCCGGCTAGGTCCGGCCCCCGTGACAATTCCTTTTATAAATTGCTAGCTTTTATTAATTGCTTGTCTGTAATTAACTAATAAATAATTAGATCACTCAATACTGAAAGCATAGAAAATGTTACATTGATAAAAAAAAAACTTTAAACTTGAATAACAATAATAATACTCTTGTTCTTGACAAATACTTCAGAATGGAATATTTAAACTATTTAGCTATTTTTTAAAATAATAAAGAATATTAATATGCAAAAGGAACCCAAACATATTAAACTGACAACATTTTATTTCATGAACCATAATGTTGACTCCATATGAAGGGTGACTTTTGCTTTAAAACAGATTTTTGATCATTTTGATACGACAGCAGTATACTAGACTAGCTGAATGGATTAACAGCCCATCCAGTTGATCTGTAAACCAGAGTGTAAGACCAAACTCTAAGGCCAGTCAGATTTGTTTTAATTTTAGAAAACATACCGTCTAATAGCGGCAAATCGTCCACCTACACAAAAAGAAAAAATACAGAACAGTTAACGAGCAGGAAATACACTCATGGAGAACTGATCTCACACACCAAAGGAATCAGCGATCCAGAACATCTTACCTCATTGGGTGGCTTGCCAGATTTTTTCTTTTTCCGCCATAAAAACAGAACCACACCTAAACCTATTGTGATTCCTAAACCTATTGTGACAACCACAGCAGCAATAAGCCCTGCAAATACACAGATAAACAATCATCAGTCGTTTTCTTGTATTTGTAAGCATTAAAAATGGGTGCTGGGATCATATGGCATCACTACAATGCTCACAAAATTCATGAGAGGAAATTTCCTGCGAATGAGAACTTCATGGAGACAATATAAACAAACACTAGGTCACTTTGACCAACACTAGAGCTGTGTCCCAAAAGTGCACTTGTTCACTCGTTCACTATATAGTGTTTGAGATATAGAGGGTTAATTAGTGAACAGGGTGAGGCTGACATTTAGTTAATTTCGGACACTCGGGATGTTACGTTTTTACTAACTGTAGGTTAAATAGTGGTTGGATCTCGGCAATTTATCTCTGTCGCATAAACACACGTCTCGTCTCATGTGCGGGGGCGTGGTCTGGTGTGTGGGGGCGTGGTCTGGTGTGTGGGTTGTGGTACGTGATCTGGGCCGGCAGACGGGATTCCGCACTGGGCCAAAATTACCTGTCCGGTCCAAACTTCACATCAGCTCACCGGACACATGCCCAGTCCGTCCAGGTCATTCAATCCTGGGCCGTCCAGGTAAGTTTGGCCCGCAGTGCATGATGGTATATGTGTATTCATGTAGTGTACAGTGTCTGCACGTCACACTGTGATTTTGTAGTGCACTAACTACTGGGTGAAACTGACGGTTGAAATTTCGGACACCACTACAAAATGGCTGACTCACTACATAGTGCTCTATATAGTGAACGAGTGCACTTTTCTGACACAGCTTAGGTCACTTCACATAACCACTTGCACTACAAAACTTCCTTATATTTGTTATTGTGATGGACAGACTTACTTGCTTATTCTGTTTGCACTATTACTACTGTTACTGTCTTTTTCAACTCTGTCATTATTGCCTTATCTTTAGTCCTCTTGTTGCACTGAGCCTGTTTTTTCTTTATCTCGTCATATCAACAGAAAATAGACCAAATATTGGAAAAAAAGAAAGAACAGATCCAATCCAACCTTTAGATTCTACACACTGTTGTTTCTTTCGATTGTGGGGCAATGCAGAGCCTGAGTACTTGATGGCCTACTTTGAAATGCTCATTTTAAGGCTTGGCTGTTTTTAAAGCGAGGATGTTGCATCAGAATTGGTTGAGACTCATGGTTCAACTCCGATGTCCATATCAGAACAGAAACAGTGGCAGTATGCTCCATAAAAACCTTATTAGTTACTGCACTGCCAGTAATTTAGGAACAGAGTAATAAACAGTCATTCATGGAAAGAATTTTGATTCCGAAGCAAAACATGTTCTTGATACTAGTTTACATATCAGTACCACGTCTATAAAAATAACCTCAAATGTCTTAAATATCCTACATGTAGTGGATCAGTCACATTTGATCCACTTTCTGATTATTTAGTTTCACACAGGATCTATGTGGCTAATGTAAGCCTGTTGCCTACTAGACTACGAGTTTTTAAAAAGTGAGTTTTTTGGCCATTTCTGTGGACTGCTTTTGGAATGAGGTCCCATGTAGGACAGCCAATCAGAACAAAGCTCATCTACCTATATTAGTCTTTAAGGCACGGTAATAAATATCTAATTCTAAGGGACAACGATATGTTAGAAAATGGTTGTACGGAGCTCAGTTATGTTTTTGGAGCTCAATTATGTGTCCTTTAAATTATAGTTTGTGCAAAATCAATGTTAAAGCATGTGTGTGCGAACCTGAATGATCAGACTTTTCGTGGCACACTGTGTTGCTGGTGGCATTGCAGTGCACTTTCACTCCCAGATCCTCACACCTGTTCAAAAATAACACAGAGAAACCAAAAGAGAAGAACATGAATGACTGAGCTTTCTTTATCCGATGTGCAGGTTAACACACAGTCAGGAGGACCGACCAACTTTCCAAGACAGTCATCATGATTGTTCACACCGAACACCTCGTTGGTCTAAGAGGTGTAAGGTCTCGTTCCAGTGTCTTGGGTTTTAGGGATGGACTCTTATTTTGACATTCGTGGATGTCTGTATCTTGTGTTTTCCTTAAGTGATTATGTTTGCCCATTGGTTCATGTTTTGTATTTAAGTTCTATGTGTGTGTATGTTCAGTGCTGGTCATTCCACACTATGATCCTCACCATGACCCTCACCTTCCCTGATCCTCTCGTCTCTTATATGTAGGTTTGCTTTTTTGTTTGAATGGTCCTGTGCCTGTATTGTTTTTTAGTAGAGTCTGTGACTTCCATCACTTGGAACCTGCCTGCATGCATCTCACCTCACTCCCCCGAGCACCCGACGTGACACTAGCTTGAAAAATCTTAATCCAAAGTTCACAGGTGGAACACAACAGCGAGGTTTTGCCAATAAAAATAAAAGAACAGTTGCTGAAGGCCTACAGGCCCATACAGGCCTGTACAGACCCAACACTACCTGTTAGTCCCGCGGGCAGAGAGGGTCCTTAAGAGTGAAAAGTGCGTGAGACAGTTTTAACCGGGTGAGAGGAGTCAAGCTGAACTCTTTTAACCCGCAGTTCAAAACAAAGCAAGATCAGCCCTCGAGATTAAACCAATGCACATTTGTTAATGCAAATTCTCAGACATGACGAGCGTCATATTGCCATGACGTGCTTTAAGTTACATTTACATTTACATTTACATCGTTTGGCCGAAACTCAATTCCAGAGCAGCATATACGGGTGCCAGTCTACAAAGAAAACATGCTAGTAAACCTAGCATGCTAGCAAGGTAAAATTCTACCACAGATTTTACACTCCACCAGTTCCCTATGAGATCTCACAGAGAAGAGAGTCTTTATCAGGAGTTTGTATTAATTTTGACATGATAATGTAGTTGTTAGCCTAAGTGCTCGGAGAAGTGATGCAATATCTGTTTGAAGACGAGAAGTGTCTGATGAATATGTAACATGGCGCTGAACCATTTTTGGCTTCGTAAACGAGTATTAGAGTTTTAAATCTAACCCGAGCCACATATTGATGAACACACTTATCTGGATAAGCAGCATCTTCGATAAACAAAGTTAATGTGTTCATTACAAAGTATAAGCCTCATCTTCCATAAACATAATGAACTGTGTTTATTATAAAGGATAAACACCATCGTTCTAAACTAATTTAATTGGGTTCATCATAAAACATAAAGGCTCCCTGTAATAAACGCATTTAATTGTGACCGCCATATAGAACAAGCAACTTTTAATGAACATATTTAATCACATTCATTTTATAGAATATACACAATATTAAAAAAAAAAAAAAAAAAGTATTTAATAGAGCTGTGTGGGGACGTGTTTTAGACCACCAGGCTAAAGAGAGTTGCCAGATTGGGTCACCTTGTCCAATATATTTATTTATTTATTTATTTATTTATTGAATTTATTTATTTATTTACTCAGCCAGGCGAGGTTAACTGGTGTAACACTGACACAGCCCATCGACCCTCAAAGGCAAAAGGTGGCAGCACAACAAACGTGGACGCGGGAGATTTGTGCAGCTCTTCATGTGCCGAGTGGGTGGAGGGGCTCAGTGGGTAGGATACTTGCTTCCGGACCATGAGGTCATGGGTTCGAATCCTACCTTCAGCATACCACCACTGGGTCCTTGAACAAGACCCTTAACCCCAAGTTGCTCCAGGGAGAGACTGCCCCCTGTAGGTAGGGAATGGAAGTTGCTTTGGATGAAAGTGTCTGATAAATGCCGTAAATGTAAATGTAGAAAAGAGATAACATGGCATTTTTTATCCTTTATCACATGGAAAATGATCCACACTTTCTTGACTACTTTCTTGACTACTTTCTTGAAAGCTAATACAGGACAGTTGCTTGTAATAGACAATTGCTGATATAACATGCAGTTTTTCAATCCCTTTCAAGCCTAGAAACACTGCTGAGGAGGGGAGGACACAAAACATACGGCGCAAGAAAAATGTAGTTAGCTATGCAAAATCTGTATTTTTGTGAATTGTTGAACAAGACAAACTTGAATTTGAACAAAGACAAAATAACAAAACAAGACCAGCCACACAAAACAGGAAGAATTGGAACCGTGGTTTTATCTTCACCAGTGTTTAGTCTCAAGGATATCGTTTAACATGTGTCTTATGTGATAAAATCTAAAAGCAGACGTGACACTGAGTTTCATATGCTTTGAGAGAGAGAGGGGGACAAGAAAGAAAGAAAGAGAGAGAGAGAGAGAGAGAGAGAGAGAGAGAGAGAGTAAACCTGGTGAGATATCTGAGATCTTGCACTGTATCTCAGGCCTTCCCATCACTAGCTGCATATAATGCGACCGCCCAGCCACAAAAAATGCAAACAGTCAGAGCACATTTATTGTATTCATGACAGGGCTGGTAAACGAGATACCAGCTGAAAGTACATTTGTGTGTGTGTGTGTTATTTCTGTTTATCTGCCCTTTATGACTCAGAGGTGCACATTACAAAACTGGAAGGAGAGGGAAGTTAATTATTAATTCACTAAGCTACACAGCAACATTCAATGGCAAACAAGCAAACCAGGAAGATATGCATATATTTAACTTATATACATGGACCCAACATTAAAACCACTGAGCGAATAACGTTATCTTGTTACAATGAGACTTGTCAAGGGGTTGGCTATGTTAGACAGACCGTTTTGAAATGGATGTGTTGGAAGCAAGACAACTTTAGGATGGCTAGACGACTGGGGCAGAGCATCTCTATAAAAGTCTTATGGGTTGTTAGTACAGTGGTTATTATTAGTATACCTGCCAATAATTGTCCAGGAAAGGACAGACAGTGAACCGATAGAGTCCTAACGCTGACCCAATTCACTGCCTAAAGCATGAGTAAATTGCACTGTGGAAAGAAGGCAAGCAAGCAGAGGCAGTGTGATGTTCTGGTCAACATCCTACTGCAAAACCTTGGAGTTTGATGGTCCATACTGACAAATAAAATTAATTCATGATGTGCAAAATAAAATACATAGTGAAATAATGATATATTGCACATTTAATTAATTACCGTTTCTATTTCCAATTTTTTTAATATTTAATTATTCAATTATTGACGTATTTATATATTTAATACTGGCTCTCCTAACCCTCCATAGATTTCTAGCTTGTAGGTTTGCAAATAACTGGTCCAGAATAGTTTGTCTTGTTAAAAACCACACGCACACACACATCGCCATCTGGTGCTGATGTTTAGTATTGCCGTAAGATGCCTTAAATACGCTGGTGCTGCCACCTAGTGTTTGTCTGTACTTACTGCTGCTAATCCAGCCGTGTTTGGCAAACAGATTTAAAGCAATGAGGCACACGTGCAGCGATTTACCTGCAAACGTAAAGCCATTTGAAAGAGAACGAGAAAGAGAGGACAGAAGTTCTTCTAACAAATCAGAATGAGAAAACTTTATTGATCCTGGAGGAAATTGTAATGACAATATAAAATACAAAGTCTAAATAAAATCTAAATAAAATATCTGTAAAAAGCAATTCAAAAACACATTATGATATATAAACACTATATATAAGTAACACAGTAAAGTGAAATGTATCCAAATGGTAGTTTGGAGTGAGCTATTGCACATAGTAGAGAATCCAATAGTAATATTAAGTAACAAAAAGTAATATTGACATAAGTACTGAAGCCAATTGCATGATTTTACAACCATTTAGTAAACGTCGCATGATATTGTACATGGTAAGACAACTGCACATGAGATATTGCACATAATGTTAATGTTTTAACACCCAATTAGAACATTGTACAATAATGCACATGGTAGACTGTTGCACAACCTAGTGCACTTAGTCCTTCAAGTAATGATAGTTATTTAACCCAGTAAGAAAATATACAAGAGGCAAAAGGCTATTGCACAGATTATTGTGTGGCTGTGTGACAGGAGATAATTTGTAGAGTCTGATGGTGATGGAAGGAAGGGATTTCCTGTATTGTTCAGTGGAGCACTTAAAGCTGGTGAATCAGTGGCTAAAAGTAAGCGACCAGCATAAGCAAAGTCTAGATAATGTTCTCGTTTCAGCCAGCTTCAATGTTGTACAGTTCCTCACCCACAACTGAGCCAGCTTTCCTGATTAGTTTATTAAGTCTCTTCATGTCTGCCACTTTCATGTTAACACCCCAGTACACCACAACATAGAAAATGGCACTGGCCACTACACACTCATAGAACATCCGCAACATGAAAGATCAGAGTTTACGTAGGAAGTACAGCCTTCTTTGATCCCTCTTGAGGCCTGAGGATTCTTAGACTGCTCCAGCTTGTTGTCGATGTGTACACTCGGGAATTTGTAACGTTTCAGATCGCATGACCCTAGAGGGGATTGTGAGGACTGCTGAGAAGATCAACGGGGTCTCTCTCCCCTCGGTCATGGACATTTACATTACACACTGCATCCACAAAACCACAGCATTGCTGCTAAACACTCTTCTGATTTTTGCGCACAATTCTCTACTGCTAGTATTAAGTACCTCTCAAAATACGTATTTATCCAAGCTTTCATTATTGTCAATTGCACTAAATGTTGTCTAGTCTTGTCCAGTTGTTTTGTTGCTCTTGTGTTTTTCTTGTACACATTTGTCCTGTCTGCACTTGTGTTCTTGTGGTTTTCTGTTCTGTTCTGTTGCACCATGCTCCTGGAGGCACATTGTCTTGATTCACTGTGTACTGTGTATATGGTTTTATGACAATAAAACCCCTTCTTGACTTAACTTGACTTTACTTGAACAGTCTGAACAATCTTCACATCCACCCACCTAGTGGACAGGGGAGTGACAGGAGATCATCCAGTCCACCACCAGTTCTTCGGTCTTTTGCATGTTGAGTTGCATTCAGCTCACACAAGTCTACAAAACTGTCCACAGCCATCCAGAATTCTAGGTCAGCCCCACTCCTGAGATATCTGTACTGTGGCCGATCAGTCAGCCAGGCCATAATCCACACAACTAAGGAAGCATGAACCTGCATAGCAGATAGCTTGCTCCCCAGCCAGGCTGGCTGAGCGGTGTTGAAGACATTGGAGAAGTCGAAGAATGTAATCCTCAGGGATGTGCATGGCTTGTCAGGTTTGCTGTCAGCACAGTGTAGCGGGTAGATGATGATATCATCCGTTCCATTCTTGGCCTGGTAGGTGAACTGGAGGGAATCTTTTTCTGGCCCAACCAGGGGACAGAAGGTGTCCAGGACCAGTCTTCTGAAGACCTTCATGAGGTGTGAGGTGAGCGTAACTGGACTGTAGTCCAATTGGGCACTGGGTAGCACCTTCATTGGTTCAGGAACTAGACACATTACTCTCTTGGTACTGAGGATAAAGCTGCAGATTCTCAGAAGTACTCCACATAGTTGGGAGGTGCACAACATGAGTACTTGTGGGTATATGCCATCTGGGCCAGGTGCCTTGGCAGGATGAAGTCTGCATAATTCTCTTCTCACTTGGTCCCCTGTGATGGTAATGGATGATCTATGCGTTTTGGAGTAGTCAGTAGGAGGAGGAGAGGGGGTGGAAGGTCTAGCTCAGGGGTCGGCAAACCGCAGCACTTTCATCCTTATGTTGCAGCTCCCTGTGGCTTTGGGAAATAAATAATAATTCAACACTAGAACGGCGGCTAACTGGCTGTACCTAGAGCGGCTACATGCATACACCACACCCATATGTCTCTTACAGAGCATGCTTGCTGCTCCAATAAGACAATAGACACGATTCTGATTAAATTACGTCAATTGACGCTGTCAGTTGTTCTAGGTGTTGAGTGTATTGCATTGGGTTTTTTTTTTTTTATTGTAGTTCGAAATTTGAAGATCATTGTGATCTTGTAACATCAAAATACAATGTGTTTTATTTTCAAAATGTTCAAGTGTTAAGTGCCAAAAGAAAAAAGCATTGTAGTGATTACCTCCTAATAGTAATTTTTCCATATTAAAAAGAAAAGTCAAATTTGCTAGTATGACACCCACTTTAGGGGAATAGAGTATGCATAAAATTGAGTCATTTTCCACAAGAACGACCCAGTTCCTGGACAAAGTAATTATTTAAACTAAAGAGGGTAGTATAAGAGCAGCAAAGGCACAGTCAATATAATTAACAAAATCATTTAGAGCTTACAAGGCCAGCAAAAGAAAAGTAAAGGAAATACAAGATCTTATCTCCCTTGCCATAAAACTCTCCAACGCATAGTGAGAGCAGCTGAGAGGATCATTGGTGTCCCTCTCCCCTCCCTCCAGGACATCTACAG
>JBBPDB010122320.1:0-17686 GCA_037974465.1 Brachypetersius altus
TCACCAGAACATTGCGGGCGGCCAGGTCCCTGTGGACCAGCCTCCGTTCCTCCAGGTACATCATGCCCTGTAAAAGGAAAAACATCCATCTATCATCTGAGCTGCTTAGCTAACCAAGATTGCTGCAGCCTATCCCGGCACTCAGGGCAACTACCCATTAGCTAGGACACCTTACTTACACAAACCACCAACACTGGGAGCTACACACCTAACAGTGCTTTGAATAAAAGCGTCTGCCAAACGATAGTAATGGAATGGAATATAACAGACCACACAAGGCCTGTGCTCTCTTGGACTCTTGGTTATGAATGTCTATGATGGTGACCTGTGATGATTGGGGGCCAACGCTTAGACAAGGACACCAATCAGGAGCCCCCCTTTTTTCGTTCTGTATGCTGATGAACAAAGACCCAAACGTTGGGCTGGAGAAACTCCAGAACAAATTGGCGTGGTTAAAAATATCTCATTTTAATTTGATGTTCAATGGTCTATGTCTCACTAAAAAGGCATATCGGGGATAGAAAATGAAAAAGAAAAATGATAAAAGAACCAAGTGGTGAAAAAAAAGTCAAGAAAGTTTAATCTGAACAGCCTAAATGAAGCAGGTTAGTCCAGGTTAGTATGGGCGGGAGGGTCAGTGGTGTGGGGACATTAAAATGCTGTCTTTAAGTGAAAAAAAATTGCTGGAAGGGACCATGACAATTTTGTTCAAGGGACTGGGGGCTTTGCCCAGCCCAGAAATCTTTTTCACCCAATAATTTAACCTGTTTCATGTTATTTCCAAGTAAAATGACCATAAGATGTGAGACACTTTGCCCTAGTACGATTTCCTGTCAGATGCTTTTGGCTGGATTTCACAAATCATTCTTATTCTTATTCAACTGCATTATTCATTTATTTTTATTTCGGGTAAAATCCTAACAGCTCCAAGTCATCTCAGCCAAGTAGTGTTTATTCACTCATTACTGTTCCTTACTTCATTACTGCTCTATTTACACATACAGTGCTATCACACAATCAGGATGACCTACCAACAGTTTTGGAGTTATGATCAGTAAAAGTGCAACATGTGCAGTATTGTTACAGAGTATACTGCTACATGCACTGCCACTTTACTTCAGTGTACAAAATTACTTTACCACAAGCCACGGTTACGTAGCCTTGTCCAGTGTGCATACTCATCATTTTGTCTAATGTCAAATACTGGTGCCTAAACTCGCCCCATTTATACCTGCACATACTTTGCCCTATTTACTTTTTTACCCTACTTCACTTTTTAATTTGATTTATTTTTCCTATCTTCCAGTCTCTCTATTTAAATTGCTTTAAAGTAAAGTGGACCCTTACAGTCACATGTGAACAATAAGAAATTCTATCTCTGCGTTTAACCCAGGGGGCTGCCACCCGAGACCTTGTGGTACCACAGTGATGACACTAGCAGTGTTAGGAATCAAACCCACATCTGTCTGAGCACACGGGGCACTAGGCCACCACCTGCCCCTGGAGTTTTAATATCTGCAGGACATAAAAGCTGATTGGTTTGTTTTATTTTGTTCAACAAATTTCATAGTAATGTTGATCCTGTGTTAACATACATATGACAATAAATGTCTAAACTAATTAAAAGTAACGGAATCTGGACCAATTCCTAACACCTAAATCCATATAACATCTGTTATAATGGCAGTGAGTCATATAGTGTCAGAAACCACATGAGTAGGTCTGTTTGAGATTACTGAACAACATATGAGGCTACAGTTTGTTTTTGAGATCTCAGTGCCCAGTCTGAAAGGGACTATGGGAAATGTAGTTTTTAGTAATGTAAAGCTCTCTAAACTGCACAAGGTCCCTGGTGGGCTATCTATTCTCCCTAATAGGTAGGAATCATTGCTGCTTGGAGGTACTTACGCGATGGTGGCAGGAAAAAAAGGGGGGAGTGTGAATAAGCACGAGGGCTGAGCCAAAAGCTGAGTCAAGCAGATTGTGTTGGAGTGTGTTTAGGCCCGAACCTTTCCGGCGCCCCAGACAAATGTGCAAATTAATCAATGGAACAGACGGCTGGGGGAGAGAGGGAGACACCGGTTCATCCATCATCTCTCGCTGCTGGAGCCACTGTTCCACATCCGGCCACGGATCGCTAATCTTCTAGGACACTAGTCTCAATTTCTGGACAATTCCACTTCGGCTCATTCGGTCTCAGAATGACTGATGTCATCAGTCACAGCATCTGAAATGCGGGGTTAGTGAGCACATACCTGTGCATCATGGGATTTTAGCTTTTTGCTGGGGTAAAATTTCCTCAGGACAATGGGAGCACTAACATTTTGACATTGTGGGGACATCTCCCTGTTTTCCACGAGAAAATAAATTCTATTTTTTAGCAAAAGCAGCTTTCATTTGAGAAAAAAAATTGATTTGCTTTTTTGTTGCATTCCTATGGATTCACACTGCCTGCTGTAAAATATCATGAATTCTAGTCTATGATTTAAAATTTGCTCTTTGCCACATGTAATTGTGGCCCATTCCTTTTGATCAATTGACTAATGGTCCCTCTTTCCCTCAAATTTAAAATCAGTGACTGGCTAGGCCATGCATGCACCATTATCTTTTTTTAGAAAGCAGCCTTGTTGCTCTTTTGCCTGTATGTTTGAGATCATTGTGTTTTTTTCCTGTTTTTTAGTCGATGGGATTAAATTCTCCTCTAAAATCTACCGGTACATCCCTCCACTCATATTTCCTTCAATGACTGACAAATCAAAAAATTCTGGAGCAGCGTGCTCTGGTCAGACAAGACCACACTAGAACCGCAGACTCACAGTGAAGCACGAAAGTGGCATCATCATGAAATGTGGCAGCTTCTCCACAGTACTGTTTGCTGAGAAGCTTCCCTGTATCCTAATACTCTCACATGTGTACATCACTGTGGGTCTGACATTACCCTCTTCACACCCTTTCTAAGCAGAAGAGCTTATTTTCAAGCAGAGCAGTTTTTTTGTGAGGCCAGAAGAAAGCCAGGTCATTGGGCAGCCATTTACCTTAATATACAATGAACTATATATCTCGGGAATGCTGCATGCTAGAGATGTATTTTTTGTTTGTCCAGAAGGATAGCTTTGGGCCATTCCATTGAGGGCTCCAGTGCCATCGTATCCCTTTCTGAAGCTTTATTATTTGACCTTGAACTGGTCTAGCCTTTTCTTCCATAGTGATAAATCCAACCATTATTTTTTAATAGTTGTTAGTATTGTACCATGGTGCCGTCCACTGGCAATTCCATAATGTCTTGGCTTTTATCGACAAATCAGTGGCTGTGTTTCTGATTGGGGTTGTGGGAGCTCAAACACATCAGAATAACATGAGATTGAATCCATCCTCCTATATATAGATCTATATAATAATAATAGTAATTATAGCACCTAATTAAAATATTTTAATAGCGTTAGGGTGACAATACTTCAAACACTGTCTACCCCACTTTTAAACCCTGCTGACACCTACAGACACATAGAGGGTCCCAGAAATACCAGCCCACAAGTGTGTTAACACACTACAGCATTAACAGCTCACCATAATGAGTGGAGCAAGTAAATTCAAAAGCATCTTGACATTACCATACATATTTATAAGCATCATGTCATTTCCACTGTTTCTTCATAAACAGCTGTAAAATCATCTCACTGTTTCTTCCTGGAGATCATTTGTATACCCTTCTACTCGTGGCATGGACCCTGGCCAGCACACACACAAAGGGCGGCTGGCAGGACTCCTTACTGACTGCCACTGCAAGTGTATTTAAAACAGATTACTTGTGGGGCCTGAGTGGGTGATCAATAGAGAGGCTTGTTACAATGAGCCTGTGGGAACCTGAACAATGTAATATTTATCCTCTGTGTCTTCTTAAGACAGAATCAGAAATCTGTAGCGTGTTTAGCCCATAAGTAGGCTACAGGCTCCCGTTAGGATAACACAACGATGAAGGGGAGATGCTGAGAAGGCTTTCACACATTTAAACTGATAACCAGTAATGTATGAATGTGGTTGTTTATTTGTGATTAGGCAATATTAAATATTGTAATTTGGGCTGGGCACGTTAACGCAGGTTTTTAAAAGAAATCCTTTTCTTTTGAAAATTCGGTGCTTTCGCCAAAGGAATGGGCGCTGTACATTTAATATGGACAAAAGTAATGGGACACAACCAGTCAACACGTACAGTGCCCCCATTACTTTTGTTCATATTGTGTGGAAAAAAGTTTTGGGACGCCTGATCATTACACCAAAATAGACTTTAATCACACTCCATTTAGATACATAGACTTATGTATCTAATGGAGTTGGTCCTTCTTTGCAGCTGCTATAATGGTTCTGGAGCCCCAAGGATACCTTGGTTTTCGATAACAAACTAGATAAAACTTGAATGCCCTGCAAATAGGTTTGGTTTTATATTTGATTTGAATACATGAATGTTTAATTTGAGATTGACCAGAAACATTTTAACTGTAACTGTGTAAATGTGTTAACACTGCTGTTAAATAGCTCATTCATTTAAAGTGTTTGCAAATCAAATATTACTGCACTTTAGGTCATACAGCAGTACTTTAAAAATAAAGGTGTGCAATACACTACATAACTATGTGATTAATCGTGGTTAATCACAGAAATCCATATGATTAATCGTGATTGCCCAGCATTAATTATTATTAATAAAGTTAAACACGTTAATCAAATTAATCAGCAAGTAAATAAACCTCTATAAGACTAATTAAAGTCTTCTCATCTTCAAAACTAATACAATTTTTCTATTATGTAATAAAAATAACAGCAATGAAAATACTTCAAAAGTATCCTATAACTTTTAATAAATATTATATATTAATAAAAAATAAGTACATACATATGCAAAATTACTATCACATCCTGGAAAACATCAAATGTGGCCTGCAGACAAACAAAATACAAGACAATTAGCTAGAAAGCTAGTGTTTATTTAGCTTATGTATTAAAATGTAGCTAGTGTCTAAATGTATTAAACAATAATGTCAGATGGTGACTGTTTATTTGTGAATGGGGTAATGAAGCTACTCACTAAAATAAAGTGTTTAACTAGCTACTCATGAAATTCATACAGATTTGCTAGCTAGCTAGTTTTACCTAGCTTCTCACAAAATTGTAAGCATTAGAAAACCAATTTTAACAATTAACATTTTTGATAAATATAGAACAAAACACATACATTTAAGACAAAATCATAAAGATATTAAACGTACTGCTTCAATTTCAAATTAGATGTATTTAACAACTCATGCAGCACTGTAACTACTCATGATGTGTTCCTAGAAGTGCCACCCACTTCTGACATGACAACTCAACCACAAGCCCAACAAGTCTGGCTTTCAAGAAAAACTTTAATGAATAACACCCATCCTGTGATTATAAACCAACTGATGATGAATGGGCTGGGCATGATAAAATGTAGAGAAATACATGGGTAACAGATAAGCTCTACACCAATGTAGAGGGAAATATGGTAAGGGAAATAATTTGGACGTCGAGTCAAATTTCAAAATAGGGGCATCTAATCATTCTTCTGGTTGCCTTGCATCTTCCCCAGGTCCCCTCTCCAGAGACGACCCGAATATTTGTTCAGCACGTTAACAGGACAGAAGTAAAAGTACCCTCATCAAAAGTTGTGTGAAAGATTAGCATAACAGATGCTTAGAATGCTAATCCAGGCAGCAGGAGTAAAACACTAGCCAGCTGAGGGGGATAATATTCCTTGTTCAGGCCTATTAGGCCTCTGTTGTTATGCATGAATTAATAGAGGCTAAAGTTGCTGTGGAGTGTTAAGAGGCGGGTCCTCTGTGCCCCATTACAATGCCTGCTCACCTCTGGCCAGGGAGAAATGAGGATTAGCCCCACATGATGGTCAGGGGCTAATTAGAAAGAGAAAAGCAGCAGCATAAAGCATTTAGGAGCTAAGGGCATGTCATGGTGCATGAAATGAATGGGGAGGGACGTGAACTGAGTTCTAAGCAGCTAAAAAGTACTAAAAAGATATATCCAGAACATGTATAAGCAATTCCTAAAACAAAGAAGGGCCTTCATTTTTCTCAGACCCCTAAATCAGGGCTTACCCACCAAGGGCGACTGTCATGATGGATGGAAGATGACAAATGAGAGTGTGGGCCTTTCAGAAATACATGGCATCAAAATAGGCTTAGTTCTAAACAAAAAACAATAGCGTGGAAAAGAAAATTCTTAGCAAAAAGGGTTATGCTGTTGATGCATCTTTCCCCCACAATTGCTTTGGGGGCGATTTTTAAGGGCTAATTAACATTACATTTTTTCTCTTTTTGCTATTCTGATAGCTATGTTACCATGGTAATCATCGGGGCAGTTGGTGGCCTAGTGGTTAGGGCATTCGCCCCATGATCAGAAAGTCATGGGTTCCCAATACCGCTAGGCACCTCTGAGGTACCCTGAGCAAGGGGCACACTGCTCCCCAGGTGCCATGTTCGTAGCTGCCCTCTGCTTCACTTGGTGAATGGGTTAAATGCAGAGGAAGTGTTTTGTGTTCACACTGTGTGCTCACGTATAATCAGTACTGGCTGTCACCATTAGGATTCCCAGTGGTTATAGGATGTTGTGAAGGAAGAAAAAAACAAATATTTTCTTGTCTAGGTGGTGTGAATGTTTTATGGATGTTTCTCCAGGCTGCATTGGGTGATGAAGCAAAGACATTTTAAACTAATATACCAAACTAGGGACATGGGCAGGGAGGTAAAGGAAACTAGGGACTAAATATGTGCTTAGACTGGATACTGGCTTAGAACTGCTAAGAAATACAACACTTTGCAAAGACTAGTGTCATGCCAGTCCTTCTTCTCTTGGCACTCAGGGCAGGCATACTGACACCAAGGGTAGTTGAAGGGCATCATACTTTATTTTCCAAACCAAAAACTGGAACGTGATCCACTATCCTTTTTTAAATCAAAGAGACAGGAGTAACACAAAGGTAATGTGATCGTTGACCCACAACTAAAACATAACTCTTGAAACTTAAATACCAGACAGCTGACAAAGTGACCCAAGACACATTCAAAATAAGAGTCCCCTTAACTTGTTCCCAATACAAAAACAACAGCAGACTCTACCGGCTGCTGGACAAGACATGGCAGCACCCCCATCCTAAGGCGGACCACTGGGACGCCAACAGATCACAAAACAACCCTAACGGGGGAGGAGGGGAAGGCAGAGGCAAAGGGCAGTGTCCTACGAGCCTCACCCGGCCAGCGCCCCACACGGCCAGGCTGGCCCGGGTGGGTCTCCTGGGACACTCCCCTTTGTGACCCCCAACCCACACACACAGAGCCCTTACTGAGGAGCTGTCCTCAGGGACAGAGTCCCTTAATGAGAACCCTTCACTGTGGTTGAAGGGGTAGGGGTAGAACCCCTACCAGGGAACCCCTCACTGTTCTCAGGGGCTGGGCCCTCTTCCAGGCTAACTGTGGCTTTCTGGATACAGGGTTGTTGTTCGCCTGGTATGGGCCATAATAGTTTCCCTAAGAAGCCTAGTAACCAAAACAGCTCTGGGCTGCCTGCTCTAACCCCCACACTAACCACTGCTACACTACCGGGCTAATATCTATGCTACCGGGGCTACCAGCTATACTAGCGGAGCTAGCAACTATGCTACCGGGGCTAACTGCTACCGGCTGGGGGCTAACTGCTACCCTACCTGGGCTACATGCTTTAGCAGACCCTGGGCTACCAGCTTCAACAGACCGTAGGCTAACCACTTCTACAGATCATGGGCTAAACACTTCTACAGGTCCTTGGCTAACCGCTTCTACAGACCCTAGGCTAACAGCTTCTGACCTCGGTGCTGGTGGTATTTTCGACCAGCGTTTCTCAAACTATGGGCCGCGGACCAGCGCCGGTCCGTGAGAGGGATCCTGCCAGTCTCGCTTCTCAATGCTTCTGTCACTGTGCGCCTCTCCCCACCCTCTTGACTTCACTGCCACACCCCTTGTTTCAGCATTCTAGAATGTTCAGCATTCCCGCCATAGAGGTATATATATATATATACACAGTGGTACCCTGCTTAACAAACTCCTCACAGAACAAACATTCCACATAAAGAATGCCACCACGACCACGCGCGTGACTCGCAGAACGAATGCGTTTCACACAATGAACCGCACATCGCACATGAAAAATCACGTTTTTAGCTAAACTTTAGCCGTAGTAAAATGGAATTGGAATTATAGTAATCCCCCACTTTTCACGGCGGTTACATTCCAAGAGCATAGTAAAAAAAATGCCTGTAAACCCTAAATATGTCTCCAGATATGCTCCCAGGACACTTTAATTTCATTTTAAACTCACTTTAATGCATTACACTTAAATTTAAAGAGGCCAATATGGTTTTACCTTTACATTTTCTTTAAATTCCCCATCGCAGAAAGTCGCTGGACAAAGGTATTGGGACACTGTGCCGAGGTGCACGGGCTCAACCCTGGTGTTAAAAAAATTTTTTTTGTATTCGATATAGTTGGTTGATGGAATTAATAAAAGTGAAAATGAAATGAGTGGGGATTGAATTGAATTGATCTGTTTGGCTCAGCAGCAGCTTTGAACTTTACACCTTTGTATGCATTTCCAGTTATTTGCTGCTGAGACAACCAAATGAAGCTGTCGAAAAATCTTCTGAAATGGCACTACAGCTATGCACAAAGCCTAGAAACAGTAGACCTGTAAAAACAATGTCTAAAATTGGTTTAATTTGTACGTAGAAAAGACCTCATTTGGACTAGAATTATCCGGATGTCCTGGGGACACCAATAATCATCGTTCAGAAGACGTTGAACAAAATACGTCAGGGGGCGCCATAGTCTGCACCTTCAGAGGACCAAAAAATGACCTAAAAAGACATCGCTTTAACATGTCTGAGTGCAGTGGATACGTTCACAATCAAATCTGCCAGAGTTTCAGAGATAACATAGGATCTCCACACCAAAAAACTGACCTGTAGAGATATATACCTGACACTCTTGCCTTGAACAGCATTGGCAGCATTATTGTAAATTTGTAAAAAAAAATATTTATAATTTTGCAACTATTGAATTTTATTTTTAGAAGCCAAATAACATTGGCCAAATTACCGAACTGTGAGTCATACACCCATACATGAAGAGCATGAACAGCCTTTTTCAGTCTCTTCTCCTGTTTGCTCCAATTCTCTCCCCACAGAACCGTCTGAAATGTCACTACCTATTTAATTAAGTGCTGCCTTTTGCAAAATTTACATGAACAAATGTCAATAATCCTGCTTGCTTTGATGACAGAGTCACAAACCAAACAGAGCTTGTGAAAAAAAAAAAAAAAAAGGTGAATGATGATGGGGAAAGCAGAGGCATTTTAATGCTTACTTTAGCATGTCACACATAAACTCACTGTCCAGTTTATTATAATCACCAACTTTACACTTCCACTTACTGACCACTTTATGAGTTTCACCTGCCTTACAGATCCACATTATTGGTGTGCACTGAAACTCTGCATCATATCAAACAAACTGCCATGTGCACAAATACTATAGTATTCAACGATCAGCCATAACATTAATATTGTGTAGGTTCTCCTCATGCCACCAAAATAGCTCTGACCCTTAGGGCCATGGACTCCACAAGACCTCTGAAGGTCTCCACAAGACCTCTGTGGTATTTGGTCCAAGATGTTAGCAACAGTTCTTTTAAGTCATTCATGAATCTGACCACCAAATCTAACAGATGTTCCACTGGACTGAGACCTGGGCAATTTGGAGGCCCAGTCAACACTTTGAGCTCTTTTTATCATGTTTCTGAGTGCAATGATTAAAATTAGTATTGAGGATATTGATAATAATTTGGATTATTTAACCTATCAAGACAAGCAAAGTTGTCATAATACATCTGTACAATATGTAAATTTGCACACACTTTCACCAGAAATAAAAGTTCCAGGATGGAAATGAAAGAAACAACCAGTGTTTAAATCCCTTCCCGCTTCCTTGTACAGATAAAACGGATTAAGTATGCTCGTATAAAGCTGCCCTTGAATTGAATTCAAAATGCTTCCAAACTCAAGCATGATTTGCTCGAGCTGATTTTTCTCCTTCTCCTGTGTCTTCACATGTGAGCCCTGTTAAATCATTCATGCCTTCTTGTCTCTCACAGTGAAAGAATGGCACTGCTTGAACTGGCTCACAACCCTCTGATCTGAAATCACAAGCTTGACTATTTTCAGCACTGACCAGCGGGAGGTTACCAAATGTAATTACACATCTCAGTTCCTTCACAGCTGAATCCTGACCCTTAATGGAGCTCACTAATAGATACAGCAATCATAATTGTTTCTTAGTCCAAGACTTATAGAAGAAATGTAGTTCAGTAGTTCTGATTTTTGAGAAGCAAAATAAAATCGGTCCATATGATCATAGCTGATGCACATTTTATGCATGTCATACAATAGTTAACTAATTCCCAGAGCCCCCTTGGCTTTATAAACACTGGGAACAAAACACTGGTGGACCTAAGGTTCTGCTAATAAGGTTTTGGTGGAGGGCTGAGATGGATGTCTGAGCTGGGTTGCTCTCCACCACTACGTTTTCTGTCCCGGAAGAAATTAATTAATAGCCACACAAATCATCCAACTTTAGGAAATTAGTCAGCGACAGCTGGACGAGCCCTGGGTCGGTTTGTCAAACACACTCTGCCACTCAGGAGGCACACTGTATATAAATATATATAAACTGCAAAAAAATATTTAAAATAAAAAACTGCAATAACATCAAGAGACAAAAATGGCCAGTCATGCAAGAATCTCTTCTCTCTTGGTAAGACTGTATTGGTGTGTTACCGTTCCAGTTCTGATGCTGACACACACTTTCATGGCACCTCCAGTGCTGGATAGGTGTCGGCCTTGGCAGCAAGCTGTGTATTCGAATTCTGACAATTCGTATACACAATAAACTGTTCTGCCTTAAAATCTTACACCACAACTGTCACTGTTAATTCATCTCTATTAATAAATACTGCATATCCTCTGTCCTGCCGCTCCTACTGTTTGCACAATTATTGCTCTATTATGCATTTTTGTACACCTGACAACTTCACTGCTCGAATACAGTATCTGTCATAATACTGTATGTCATTCAAACGCCTTTCAAACGTCTTTGTGTTCTGTGTATTTTGTCCTGTCTGCACTTATGAAGTTTCTGTTTTGGTTTTTGTGTTGCACCATGGTCCTAGAGGAACGTGGTTTTGTTTCATTGTGGACTGTGTATATGCCTGAAATGACAATAAAACAACCGGATTTAACTTGTTCCCTTTCTATCAGAGCCAGCATTATTTTGTTTTCAGCTGTTTGGCTATAGCAGCTCTTTTGTAGGATTCAACTACACAGAAACGACTTTCACTCCCCATGTGCATCAGTAAGTCTTGGTCGCCTATGAGCCTGACATCAGTATATTGTTTGTCCTTCTTGTGTCCAGTAAAATATAAAATATGTAATTTTGGAGATGCTATGACCCAGATGTCTAGCCATCACATTTGTTTCTCAGTTCCGTACATTTGCGCATTTTTCCTGCTTCAAAGATATAAATTTCAAGAACGTGAAAGACTGTACATTTTCTGTCTAATGTATCCCCACTTGAGATCCCCCACTTTAATGACATAATCAATGTTCACTTCACTTGGCAATGCATTTAATGTGGTGGCTGTTTGGTGTATAAAAGTGTGGTTGCAGCAACTCCACCATTCTTCAGGAACGTAACTGAACCTGCTCATAGAGAAACAGAAAAGAAACAAGTGTGAAGGAAATCAAACCTGACACCAACCCACAAACTCCCACCAACAGGGCATCACATTACAAAATGCAGTGCTTACTTGCTCGCTCACTGGGAGCTGAGTACAGTTATCGCTGATTCACTGTTCAGGAGAGGTGGGAGGATTCTGCCAGACTCACTTTGCACCTTCTTATGAGAGCAAATTAGGAATGAGAGGAAATGCCATTCCCCCATTTCATTCCCCACTTAAGCCAAGGAGAGTATCTGTATTTCAGCACTGTCAAACCCCCACAGTTAATCTCCTTTGAATATATCATCCCCTATTACACTAATCTCATTCTCATGCTTGGGTTATTACTTCACAGTGTGCAAAGGTGGTGAAAAAAGGAGCTAAATGAAGATTTGCGTTTGGCGTGACTGTAATAGAGTGTAGAAGCAGATGCAAAAGCTGGAGGCAAACGTTTTGTGGTAGCTTTGGCATTGCAATGCATTTATCCTGGCAGGAATTGTCATAATGCAATGCTCAAATCTTATTCATGAAGCTTTTAAGCAATTAGGTGACAGACATAATACACACCAACGAGCCATTATGATCATCAATGTGCCATTGGTCCTCTGTGTGCCACTACAATATCTCTGGATTCCGCAAGGGAGCCTTGTAGTATCTAGCACCAAGAAGGCCCTGCATGTTGCAAGATGGAATCTCCAGTTCATTTCTTTTTCTTTTTCTGTTATTGTGTCCATATTGTGTCTGTTTTTCTTGATGTTACCTTATTGTAAAGGGTATAACTGAATATGTGAATAAACGACATTGACATTCATCTCACATTTGCTCAATCACTTCTAGATATGGGAAATTTGCTCATGTTCCTCAGACCACTACTTAACAATGTGAGCAGTGTGGTAGGGCACAGCCAGTAATGAATATCATTGCCATGAAGGGATGTTCCCACTCCACAGCAATATAGGTAAGTGGCAGGTGTCAGCCTGACGTTCAAAGGAATACCAAAACTGTCAGCAGAACATTATCCAGCTGGTCTTCTTCCCCCAGTTTATCCTGTAGCCTGCCCAAACATACGGCATGAAAGAAATTGGAACTCATGAGGTAAAGTAACGTTTGGCCACTGGCTACAATTGCTCCAGTTGTCCAGTTGTAATGCTCATATGCAAGACCTGACTGGCCACATACCATCTAATGCACACCAAACATGGACAGATAAATTGGGACAATTTGCTTCATCTATGAGTGCATGCAACATGTTGGGCATTAGTATGTTTGTAATTTATTTGATATATTACAATATTAATAGATGTTCATTATTATCCGTTTACTTGCTTTGATTCTGTTTGTTGATGAAAGGATATTTCCTCTAAAAGCACCCTGTGACTGAAAACCTATTTGGATTCCACAGCAGTTTGAGATAACACATTTTGGACATCTTGCATTGTTCCGTGTTACACGTCTGTAATCAAAGGCTTTTTAGGCCATGTCCACACATACACGGACATTTAGAGAACTCAGGTTTTCCTATGTATTTTGGCCTTTTGGCCACATGTAAACAGCATTTAGGGTCAGTGAAAACGGAGAGGTTTTTGAAAAATGAAGATTTAGAAAAATGGGCCGCTTCATATCATACATGCGCCACTAATATGATATCAGAGTATGCACCATGTTTACATTAGACTTTCATCTACAATGCCCGATGTGTACAAAGTACTACTGCTCTCAACCTTATTAGAAGTTTTGGCATGTTAATACTAGGGGTGTCAGTTTCAACCAATCAACCTATTTACACAAAAAATAACGATTAATTGTCCAATGTGCTACCGTGTGCTTCTGCACAGTCTTGTGATTCTGTTCTACCTAGCGCTAGGGAAGCTGGTTTATCTGTGCTATCTTGTGTTAGACACTGGTTCATGATGATTAATATCTTAAAAGCTCTTTTAATATGAGTAAATGTCGCTACTCTGGGGTCTGAACCATTTCCTCCAGGATCAATCAAGTTTCTAAAATGCCCATTTCTGCAGTTTGCAGAATGCTATCTGAAGCTGAGAAACATCAGCACTGTTCAAAATCACCACAAACTGTAAGCTTGGCATAATGTGAAGTAGCCTATGTCTTGCTTCACAGTAGCATTTCTCAGTGTTAGAACCTGACCAGTGTTGCCAACTATCTCCTACAGAAAGTAGCTGAAGTTACACTACCTGGAAAAACACTAACTCTAATTTTAACCATTTGTTTTTATGCAAGTATCTTCCCTTGTTCCCTTGTGCCTTCAATTACTGCCCCCCTTGTTAAATATGGGTTTTGCATTCACAAGAACCTCAGGACCATTTGAGCGCTGAGAGGCCTAATGAATGATTCCAGAGAATATGTGTCTTTAATTCATATTTATTCAACAGAGCTTCAATCAGCTTCAGTACTACTGTTATATCATTACATTCTTTGGGAAACGAAGGGGTTAAATTCTTGAAATGCACAAATGTACTGGTTAGGACTTCAAGAGATGAACAGATGATCTACTCTGACAGATTAACTGCGCAACATAATTAGGATGAGAAATCTTTCAATTGGTTAGTAGGAGCCTTCTGGAAGCTGACTGTAAATATGATCACTATATGATCACTATATGAATATGATTTGCAATCTTGTTGAATGTCAACAATACAGCAAGCGATCTCAAACTTTTGAACAGTGGCACATCTTGTTTTTTTCTATCTGTAGCACCACTCAATCCATGTATCTAATTCACAGAAATGTCCTGCGTTGTGTGCCGTGACACAGCACCAGCTTTGAAAATCCCCCATGCTGAATCAAATTTTGCCCCCCATGGCTCCGGCCTTTCAGAACGTGCCAGAAGGCAGGGACAGCGTGGCTTTGCTCTACAGGAGGTCGCTCAGGCAGCAGAACACTTGAAGAGAACGGTGGAGCACACTGGGGGGAAAGCGGCAGGGCCGTCTCACGGACGATTTGAGGGCCTGATGTCCTGGGGACTGGACCCCGGTAAGAAAAACATAAAAAGTTTTCTTGGCCAGAGAAGCTACATTACGAATGAGAGCTCAAGCTAGTGAAGAATATCGGCAGCACAGCAGCAGTGAGCAGGGTTTCAGGAGGGTCTATTGATCAGGGGATATGTTGAAAAACAAAACACCAAGCTGGGAAGAGTGACTCAGAAAGGCAAGTGCTGAGACTTCACATCTCTGACCATGTACACTGGTCAGATTACCTTGCTGCTACATACTTTGGACAATTTATCACCTACCATGTAGGTGCACTTTGAAGAAACATCCACCTTATAAGTGATTCTGAAGAAACATCTACCATATAGATTGTCCGTGAGACAGCCCTGCCGATTTCCACCAGTGTGTTCCATCATTCTCTTCACGTGTCCTGCAGCCTGAGCTACCTCCTGTAGTGCAAAGCCATGCTTCCCCTGACACAACTACAATTTGGCGCACTTTGAAGAAACATCTATCATACATGTGAACCCAAATTTAAGAACCAAGTGATATTAATTACTAATAAACAACTAAAGGAGGTCAAACTCAAACTACAGATGAGTAACAGCAGCATTGCCCAAATCTTCCTAAAACACACTCACTAAAACTACCAATTAGCAGGTGAGTTGAACCAGGTGTGATTAAGCAAGGAAATCACTTTACTGTGCTGGATACCGTACCTCCCCTCCATAACTGGACTTGGGCACCAGTAAGCTACAGTCTCTAACTGTGCAGCAACAAAGTCAAGCCACAAATGAGCAGTTTCCATAAAAATGTCTGACATGGTAACTACTTAAAACAAGGGAGGGGCGCTCTCACCTTTGCGATCTGCACACACCAGTTCAGCAGCAGTTGGGAGCCGATGTTGTCCTTGTGCTCGTGAACGTAGTCCAACAGGCAGCCGTGCGGCATGAGCTGGGTCACCAGCTGGATGGCGGGACTCAGACACACTCCCAGCAGACGCACCAGATGGGGGTGCTCCATACTGGCCATGATCAGCGCCTCCTGGTGGACAGGGAAAGAAGTGCAGGTCAGGGCTTCAACAAAGAACACTGATGTTTTAAATGTATTATCCCTTATAGCCAGGCATGAACACACCACAACGTGTAGTTCTTTCTCTGCATTTAACCCATCCACCAAGTGAAACAGTGAGCTGCGTACAGGGAGCAGTGTATGGAGACGGTACCTTAGCAGTGACACTAAGCCATCCAGATTGTCTGCAAGTAGTGCTGTTCTGACAAAAATACAGCTATTTTATCGTCTTGACACACCAACAGGACATTATCTTTGCCTTATTAGCAGGTGATCAGCTGTAGTAACAGCTCAGAGTTAACTGAGGTAAACTGTACACAGAAAGTGGGTACTGCACCTCAAAGCAATGAAATCTTGAGCTGAACCACAAGCTCTATATCTGGGGTGAGACTCAGCCAATGCTGTATCTCTCAACTGAATTCTTGATCCCGTTACACCTGGTTACTTCATGTGACATTTACATCATGCATTTTGTGAGTGACATGTTAAATGTTAAAAGAAGAGGCTGCTTAGAGTAATGATTCTCCTCACTGCCATCATCAGCCACGTGAATTTTAGTAAAAAACGATTAAGCGAGATGAAGTTGATGTTTACTGCTGCTAGATAGATAGATAGATAGATAGATAGATAGATAGATAGATAGATGGATAGATGGATAGATGGATAGATGGATAGATAGATGGATAGATGGATAGATGGATGGATAGATGGATAGATGGATAGATGGATGGATAGATGGATAGATAGAGAGATAGAGAGATAGATAGATAAATAGATCAGCACTCTTATCGTATCTTCAGTAGATTAAGGCCATGTGCAGTGCAGTGTTAATAGATCTTATTATTGTACTCTAATCCAATCCAGTGCATGTGCTGATCACTCTCAGAGATTTCCTCAGTAATTACTTTCCCAAGTCACACTTGACACATCACATGCATAGCCATTGTTCAGGTCTTTTTTCCCCAAAATTGCCTGATTTTAGGCAGTTTCAGACATTGTCCAATAGCTCAGTATTGTTACACTATTATGGTGTGCAATGCAGATGAACTGTATTTAAACTGTCTATCGAATAGTGGCCACACTCATGCCCATGTTCACATCAGTGCCCTGACCTTTATACTGACTCAAAAAGGCCAGGAAACACATGTCTTCAGTTGGGTTGGGAAATGGGATTTCAGCAAGATTCTCAACAAAAGGCCACTTGTTTGCATGGCCTTGATTCTGTCCCTGCTGCAGACTAGAGCGCAGATAGAGAGTCTTATGACGTTCCATTCTCAAATATAAATTTGTTTGTATGGAATGGGATAAATAGAAGCCAGTGGGACTAATGTGAATAAATGGACATAAATAGATATTGTGCCTTTGATTCAAGATCATATATTTAACTAAACGTTTTAATTCTGGAGGTATGCAAAAATTCCAGAAATTCACTATGGGTCTGAAATGAAGACCCATAGTGAATTTTTGCATGCCAATGAGCAGACAGTGCATTACATGCGGGTGGGGACTTTTCATTCTGAAAACCAATCATCACAAAGTGTTAATAAATAATTCTAAAACTATTTTATTGTAATCTGGAATCTTTAATGTTGTCATGACAACAAAAAAAATTAAAAATCTAATAACTATTTGATTTCTAAGAATAATTCTAGGTAGAATGTATTGCTCTAAATACAAATACTTACAAATTCTCTCTGAACAGCAATTCTCCTGCATACCAATGAGATTAGTCTAAGAACATTATATTGCAAACCATAGTAATCTCTCCAGACAATCTGGCGTGTTTAGTCTTTGAATCTAACAACTGTTAAGGTGCCTTCAGTCTGCTCA
>JBBPDB010122350.1:0-17682 GCA_037974465.1 Brachypetersius altus
ACAGGGATGAGTCGGCGGGTGCGGAAGGTAGATGGGGTCTGAATCCTGGAAGCACGGGGGCAGCATGTGTAACTCCAGCCATCATAGAGCAGGATTTCCTGGGTGCTTCAGGAATTGGTTGTAGATATGTGATTTCCCCAGTACTTCAGGTATGCTCAATTCCAAAGGCAATTATTACTATTATGGCTGTGGCTCATGCTATGGGATTACAATAGAGTTTAGTTAATTCAAGCACTTGGCATATCGGGCCGTGATGAGCCAGGACAGTACTGATACGTATGCTCCATTCATTGGCTCTGTGTTGAGAGTTTTAAAGGTAATGATTTATTTTCTCTCTCTTGTGGCCAGGTTTCTACCCATGCATTCGTTCTGGGTTCCTAACCCTCCCTGGGCGCGTTGTTGTTTGTTTTACTGTTTTGTTCTGTTTTGTTTTGATTTACTGATTTGTTGGACTGCATCACTTGAACCATCTGCTGCTCTTTCTGCATAAATCTAAGTAGTGATATTGCCCCAATGCCCCCAATGTTAACCATTGTTAATATTGACTTTGTTGCAGCAGAGTGCCTAAATAGCACTGGGATTCCACTGTGTGTTATGTTCACTGGACACTGAGTGAGTGTGTGTGTGTGTGTGTGTGTGTGTGTGTGTGTGGTAGAATATGTGTATGTGTGTTGTTTCTTATTCCTCAGAGTCCTGCAGGTTAGCCTCTGCTATATTTTAGCTTTTTAACGCAATGGTCTGCATCATTTGTTATCCTTCTTTACCTGCTTAATCAGTGGTCAGGACCACCACTGGGTCTTCAATGAGACAGCATTAATGGGGTGGTGGATCGTTCTCAGCACAGCAGTGACACTGACATGGCAGTGGTGTGTGTGTGTACAGCTGGACACCAGTAATCAGCAAATCTGAACAGGATAGATACCCTGTTTTTTTGACAGGCCAACTTTTTGAGAGGGAGAGGGAGAGAGAGAGACTCAGGATCTCTGGCAGCTAACAAAAGCAAATCGCATAATAGGACATCACTGGGTCTGCTCATGCTCCTAAATGATTCGGAACAGAAGGTGTTGCATCATACGTGCACCGACTGACAATGTTGCTTTGATTGATCTCAGGCCAGGATCACCATAAAAATATGTTATATTTTATACAGCTAATAATTCATTGAAACATACACTTAATTGCATTGCCTCAAGGCATTCTTAATACGTGTGGACTGGGTCCAGAATGACTTGCAGGGATCCGGACTTTGAGAATTACTGTCATACAGTGTAAGCAGGTGAGTTTAACTGCTGGGTAATGTGTAAAGGTTTTAGGAGTGGAGTCAAGGGGACAAAAATCTAGAGAGAATTGATCACAAAAGTGATGCTAATCTAATGTCGAATCATGCCTGTGGTCACTGGATTACACATTGTGACATTTAAATAAACCTTTCACCACAGCTGATACAGTCGTTTTCCCACAAGTGAGCAATTTGTCAAGCAAATAACTGAGTGTAATGACAGGAAAATACCTACATAAGACTTTCACAGCAACTAAGGAATGCATATTCCACTTGTGCCACTTGACCAGCAAATGATTCCCATGTACAGTGGTAGTACCACCCAATGGACAGCAACGACTGTCATTCTGATTATAGGTGTTGTCTACTAGTTTTATGATTAGAATCTAATAACAGGAAAATACCACACAGCACCACATTGTGTGCCCGTTTATGCATGCAACTTATTGACAGTTTTAGAGGTATTTTATCATAATGCACTACTAGGCCTGACTTTTTATTTTCCATCATGATTTCTTGCAATGAAGAAGATAAAAATGGTCTCCAGTATCAAGTTGTGAGTTGCACCAGTGAAACAGATGCACACTGACCTCACCATATGCAGGCTGTAAATTTTAACTGCTCCTGATTACAGGTGCACCGTTTGACCTGTCCATCAGGACAGCACCTGGCAGTTGAGTACCATGAAGTATATCTGTGTCCAAATTGTTAGTGTTCGACATGCTTCCCATCAGGCCTGCCTGTAAAAAACATTTGAGACCGAAGGCTGCTCTGTCCTGCGCCTGGGCCTTATTATGTTTCCTCCTGGGGAAACTTCCAATGTGCCAACTGTAAATGAGCAGGTGGATGACTGTCAGGGAGGAAACCAGAAAGTACTGACTGTTTCTAGATGTGAGGGAGCACCATAACAGGTCATGTGTAGCCCAAAAAAGCAGATGAAGGTCCCTGAGAGCTGCAGTTTTATCCTGACTGTATGGAATGAAATCAAGCATGCTGATTACCCCACATATTTTGATGTATATATTAATGTGAAGAGCAACTAAAATCATTAGTTACAGGGAAATTCCCCCTGGAGCAACTGAGGGTTGAGTGTCTTGCTCAAGGACACAATGGCGGAAAGCAGGAGTTTGAACCTGTGACTTTGTGGTCATTGGGTTCACAGGCAATTGTTTTACCCACTAGGTTACTATCACCCTACACTGGGAAGTTCTAGGGGTGCCAGGTACTGTGGTTTGTTGCATTGTTGTATTATCTTTGACTAATTTTACTTCAATTTAACTTTAAGCACAAAAACATTTTACTATTTTTTTTATTCACACGTTTTACCAAGAGTACTAGTAATTATGGAGCTGACTATAATATTCCACTTAGACCTAAAAAATATAAAAAATACTCTACCGACGCCCACAGAGACAGATGTCTGGTGTTTACATTCAGGTGAGACTGAAGAGGAGCAGTGGGGTGAGAAACTTCTGTCTGCTGACCTGTTCTGGCCAGCGACCTGTGGAGACCACTTCTCCAGTGGGAGCCCTTCAGGCCTTCACCCATGCCATCCAGGCCGACACGGCAGCTGAAAAACCAACAGACCCACCCAGACAGAGCGGAGCGGCGCCACCCAGTGTCCAATGATCTGAAACGTGATTATGATACCCTCCATAAAGCTTTCAGTCCTGCTCCCGGTTCATGTTTAGGAGGTGGTAAAAACATATCATTCAATGTATGTGTTATTATAGGCAGTTCTTGCCATGGAAAATTAGATTTAGCTAGCAAGGCTATATAACAGTACACTGGTGCATTTTTGATCCAGCACAAATAAAGAGCAGCTAAAAGCGTACCATATGTTAATATTTCCAGTTCATGTTACAATGTTTAATGATAAATTTAGTTTATATTATAATAGGACCCTCTCACTGTGAGGCAACATCACTAACCACTGTGCTACTGTGTGATAATTATAAGATTTATAAGAACCAGAATCAAAACTAAAAATCTTTATCGATCCCAAAGGAATTGCTTTCATCCAAGTTTTAGAGTCACTGTCACTTAAGGTACGTTACATGGTATTATTTAAGAATAAAATTGTGCTTTATAGTATCTGTGCCCAACCTAGAGGAAAGGAAAACTTCCCTTTGTTCAACCTGTTTCTCCTAGACCTAACTGAGCTCAGCTAACAAAAATATAAGATTTCTCACACATCTCTTAAATTCAGCTCCTGAGAAAGAGTAATCTCAGCCCAACTCAGATTTTAAAATGCTCTCTCTTTTGTCTCACTGCATTTATCCTTATTTGTATCAAATAATCAGAAAATGTTTGAATAAGCATGTACAACACCTGACTTTTTATTAGTAAACTAATTCAAGTACTGGATACCAAAGTTAGTCTTGAGAAAACTGAGATGTCTATGTGAGCAGCAAAAGAACTTCTGATTTTCTTTTGCTTCTTACTTTTCCTAAAGGGGGATAGGAGAAACCTGTCACGCGTCCTTCAGAGATCTTCAAATAAGAAGCTTTATTTCTGTTGAAATAATCATCCTTTAAGAGTTTAATGCTCTAGCAACAAACTAAAATGCTAATCCCAGTATAATGAAATGATTTGTGATGATACAATATTATATGATATATAATTACATTTTCTACTAGCTTGCTGCATGTCTGTTAGTGCAACAGAAAGAAAAACAGTCGGTAAAGTTACAGTAAGATTAGAGTAAGATTGCAGTATGGTTACTGTAGGTTTACTGTAAAGTTACAGTAAGGTATTCATTAGCATAATGCCATTGAGAGAAGGAGGCTAACAGTAGCGATATAAGTTCAAACAGCAGCTGAAAGGGCAGATTTGTGTGTCAAGTGGGAGATGGGCTCAGAAGGAAACGTTTAATTTTGCAGGAATGTTAGTAGGCTAGCATGCTTTAGCCTACACACGACAGCAACCCACGACCTGTCAACAGCACCGCAGAGCATTTAGACCAATTCAACTCAGTCCGTGTGATCATACCCAGGACCCCAGTCCTACTTTGCTGCAGTCCTGTTTCACTACTTTCCATTGAAGTTAGCCATAAGTTATAAAGCATTTAAAAAAGTTGCATCGTATGGATTTTCCATCAAGTCAAAAATGTCCTATATGGCTGTAAAGAAAAGGGAAAGGGATCCAAATAGAGAATGTGTGGATAGGCCATATAGAACAAGAAGGGCAAGAACATGAAACTGTGCTAATTGGGACTAATGTTGTGCTTTCTGGAGCCCAGATGACTGAGCTTGGTTCTGCAAGGCTGTTTGGCAAGGCTGGTGGCCTGTCAGTGCGCCACTGCAATAACAGAATAGATGTCTTTTGTCACCCAGTTAATGTGTTTATTTTCCAAAAGCCTTGCTCAGTGGGAATAAGAATCAACTCCCGTGTGTGAGCTTTAGAGGCTTGTACGTCAAAACAGATAAACCATGTTAGAAAACAGTGGCTGAGAATAACCTTTAAACCACGCCCCTGAAAAAAAAATGCTGGATGTACAGAAGCCGCACAGCTTGCGTACAGTAGAAAAGGTACATTTTGACGCTTGCGCTTGGGAGTGTAAAGTGATTTAGTCTTGTGACGGAGGTGTTATCCTATCGTTCGTTAGCTTTCACTCCAGCCAAATTATTCCAAGCTGCTCTTTGAGAACAATAACATTAGCTTTCACCATGACTGCAGCTGTTCAAGAGCTGTTAAAATACACAAGCTGTTCAAATAGCGCTCAAAGGCACCAACACTTTTATTGAAACGAAAACCGGCCCTTCCTTGAATGTAAGGCTCACGGTTCCTCGCCAAGAGGTGTAGTGTTCAAAGAACAGAGTTCTGGCCCCCTCCTTTCTGCATAATTTGGCAAGGCTTACTGTGCCAAGGTCACTAGGCTTATTGGGTCACTCTTACAGAGAAGCACATATCTCATGTGAATGGGGGGTGGCTGAGCTACGAAGCTAGATCTGAGCTACAGATGTGTGAAGCCGGATTCCCTATTGCTATGTTACAATATCAAAAGCAATGAAAAAAAGAAAACTTTAAACATCTACAACTATCTCAAATGTAGCCGGGCTGAAGTTCATCGCTATGGTGACTTATATCCACTAATTAGCATCATGTCTAAATAAACAAATAGATTGTCTTGGTTTCCGATATTATCTATCCTATCTTTAACCCCAGTTTCTGCAATACTGAGCCAATATAACAATAATATGATAATAATCTCTGATTTTACAGTAAAAATCCACGCATAAAAATTCTTCTTCATCTTACGCATAGATTAGAATCAGATACCATGAACTATTTCCATCACAAGAAAGTAAAGCAAGTCTTTTCCAGAATTTACAGATCCTCTCAGCCTGCACCACTTACACCCGCCAGCACACCCCATCCAACACACACACCCTTCTCCCGCCCCTCACATACACACCCCTTCCGCTAACACACACGTGTTTGTTTAAATTGCATAGTGTTTGTGCATAAAATCTCTGATTCTACATGACGGTGTATCAAATCATGAAATAAAGCTTCCTGTGGCATCTGATGCTCCACTGTCGGACTCAAGATGCAAAGCCTGCTGGTAAGGAAGAACTTTCCCCCACCAATTTCAGCCGTACTGCTCTGCCAACACACTGGTGCTTCATTTGAGCGATGAGGGTTAAAAATGGACCAAACTAAGACTGAACATAGCCACTGCTATTTACCTCTGTTTACCTATGCTATGGAACTTTTGTCCATTATTATAGACAAAATTGATTTACATTGGCTAATTATGGCTGCCTGAATTAAATTCAAGTAATTCTTGTCTGCAGAGCGATGCCTGGGTCTGCACCCAGCTACCCTAATCCTGTTATTCAGACTTATGTCCCTAATCGCTACCTCCACTCTTCCAAGGAACATCATCTGGCTGTGCCATCATTACACACAAGGCATACCCTGTCCAGACTCTTCTCATTTGTGGTTCCCCGCAGGTGGAATGAGCTGCCAAAGGGAACCAGAGCAGCTGAATCCATCTTCAAAAACCTCCTGAAGACTCATCTGTCCTGTAAGTATTTGCCAAATGAATGTAATGTAAATGCAATATAATGTAATTTCTCAATCACTTTGAGCTGCGTTGAAGGAGACCACATGGAGGAAAACACCTAATTGACATCACAGCAGAGGAGAAAGGGTTTTGTACCTTAAAGGATCGGGAATGGGACACAACATCAGAGAGGTGAATGTGTGTGTGGAAGCAGGAAGGCACTATTTATCCAGAAGTACAGACTGAGCCAGGCATAAGTCATAGCCACATGATGAAAGAGAGTCTCCCTCCATCTGCATTATCAGTCCTGAATACCAGCAGTCATGGGGGAAGTGCTGCGGAGTAAATTTACGGTCTAATGCACTTGAGGGCTAAGCAGGCTGTTACAAATGAAACATGTTAAAAAAAACTGGAAACACGGCGGCTGAAGTTGCCTCCAATCTCAACTGAGGCCTCGAAGAGGAGGCCGCCGAAATGAAACAGAGAGGTTTTCACTGCCATCACATCTGCTTGGCTGTAATAATAAAACCACATCTGCTGAGATGTATCACAGTCCTAACTTAAAATGCCTTTAAAGAGCAGTACTGAGAAAGCCATGAAGTTTCTGCCATAGTTGGAAGTTCTCTTCTGTCTTTGCTCATACAAGGGCTAACGTTACTGAGAAACTCTTCAGTTTACTTTTCAGTTGATGGAAATGCCACCAACCACTATTTCATGCCCAATAAGTGCACCAGATGCTGAAATTGTTTGTCAACAGGATGTCACACTACTGTTTTGAATTATTGGTGTTCTTATGAAGGAATTAATTTGTTTTCTCTGGAAACACTTTACTATAGAGCAGCATTCATAAGGCTACAGGACCTCCATAAACGTTTTGTGACAACTGACATATTTCCCTACAAAAATGTATAAAGGGACATCCTAGCAAGTGTCATAAAAGGTTTTTGTTGGTGTCATGTAGATGATTAACAACCCCAAAGAAGAGTGCTTTTGTTTACTAGTGCTTCAACCTGGAATGCTCAGATGCGTTCTTTAAACTTTGTGGAGGTCTGATAATTGTATCGCCGACTGGATCATCTCCTGATAAACTAACCCAGTCTGAATAGAGCTTTGGTCAAATGTTTCATAAAGTAACACTAGCTACCTAGTTAGCCAACACTAACACTACTGAAGTAGCAGGTATGCCAGAGGCCTCCAGAAATAGGCAATTAAGTCCCTGCATCTGCTGTGGGCACGGGCTGGAATGCCATGTTTACACAAAGTGGACTGAATGTGGAGCAGCTTCATGAGCAGCTGTTTCCAATTGGCATGGTTTCACTGAGAGATGAGCTCTGAAATGGTTTTGATATGGAAAGGGAGGGTCAGCAAACAGAATAGGTCTCTGCTGTGCTACACTACAGCAGGTTCTTGAGTGTAGCTGGGCAGGATGGGTCAAAGCAAAACTACCTTATTATTGCAGTTCTCATACCAAATTGTGCAAGAGACTCCTGGACATAAGGTACTGTAATTTTTCCAGAGTTCTTTCCTGATCGACGTTTAACATCAATTACTGGCTTATTTCTATTATCCACCATGAGCCCAGTGCCTCTGTTTAATCTGCCCTGGAACCTTGTGTGACTTGTATCTTTAGAGCCTTTTCTGAGGAGGTTCAGAGGAGGATGGGTCCTGCTTCTGAAACTTGGCATCCTCATTCAGAACCTAACTCACTTTTCTGGAACCATGCATGTTGAGAAATACATTAAAAGAAAACTAAACTGAGCTGAGTTAAAAACAACTTAGAGACTTATTTTTACATGTAAGGCATTCTCACTTTAGACTGAGAGGTTTGTCCTTGTGGGTGAGGCGTTCTCCCGTCCTGCTGGGAGACTTTTCCAAGATGTTCTCCCCTCTGACTGAACACTTTTTCTCATGGATGAGTTTGTTCTAACTAAAATACTTTGTCATGTTCTCACCTTTCTGACTTTTCCTTGTGGGTGAAACATCGTTACCTTCAGCTGGGAGACTTTGCCTGGTTGGTGAGGTATTCTTTCCTCCAACTGAAGACTTATGTAGAAGACTTATGCCTTATGACTGGGAGATTTTGGTCGTGTGTGAGGTATTCTCTCCTCCGACTGGTATACTTTTCCTTGTGGACGAGGTGTTCATCCCTCCAACTGAGAGAGTTTTCCTTGTGGGGAAGGCATTCTCCTTTCCAATTGCAAACTTTCCTTTAGGGATATGCATTCTCACCTCCATCTGAGAGACCTTTCCAGAGACATTGTTACCTTCCACCAAAAGGCTGTTTCTAGTGGGTGAAACTTGAACTTGAATGGACCACATGGATTTGGTGTTCACCTCTGACTTTGTGGGTGAGCAATGTCAGGCTACAGTTCAAACTAAACCTTGGTTATTCTCCATGATCGTGGTTGATCCACCTGTGAATACTGACTGAAACCTGCTTAAACCTGCAGCTCTAGAGTATGTGGGGTATCTTGAACTCTTGAAAAATGTGTTCGCGAATGATATGAGTGAAGGCAAAACTACCAAACATGCTTGATAACCTTGAATATAATGCAGAATGCTGATGTAATACCACTGCTTTTCTGTATGGGTGTATGGCTCTACACCCCTGGTCATCTTCACAATGTGAAGTCATTTCCATCACTGTGTTCCTCAGTGGTGCTGATCAGCCAAATATTTGTCCATGTGAATGAAAGGCTTGACTCTGGCCAGCTTTGAGTGCTGGCCCAGTACTCAAACTCTTGTAATTGTTCCTTCTGTGGAGCTGAGACCCTGTAGGGTGGATTTGCCAAACCCTCACTTGTCAGCGCAGAAGAATTTTTCCCCGCCTTTAAAAACATTAAATGTGTAACTCAAACCCCATACTTCAGTTTGATCTTACCCTCACATCCTCTCGCAGACTCCTCTGAAGTTCTGGGCAGAGAGGATGAGATGTACTGAGGCAAGACAATGAATGAGAATTGATGTGGCCCTCTCTCTCTTTCTTTCTTTCTTTCTTTCTTTCTTTCTCCATGTTTGTGCCTCACACTGTCCCCATTGTGATGACAGCTGATATATGTCCCATTGTTTGGAGCCACTTTAGATGGCTGTGGTAATGACATATGAAGATGAATCATTACTGTTGAATAAACATTTTTGCAGAACTCTTTTCCAATTGACACTCATGACTCAATTGCACAGTGAATTATGGGGTAGGTTTGGCCATGGCTTGGTGGGGGATGCACAGCATTCCCCAGGGAGCAAATGAGTTCCTGCAAATGCCACGTGGCCCTGCTTTTATTTGAGCATGCCTGGAAAAGCTGTGAACTTTTAATAAAAGGGACTTCTAGAAGCACAAGAGCTTTCATTACATCTTCCACATATGGGGTAATGGGGGGCAGAGTAGGCAAAAGTGCTGTCTGAATGAGGTCATTTATAGTGAGTTCAGTTATCAGTCATAGACTTCATAGTGATTTTATTATCCTTGTCAGGCTGTAAACTCTTCTATTTACAATTTCACCCAGAGTAAGTCACATTAAAACAGCTGGCAATGCTGTAAATGCAAATGAAAACTCAGGGCAGTTCCACATTACCCAAGTATCTGTAGTGGGGACCCCTATAACTTCTACAGGTACTAAAATATAGATTTATCTTTCTATAATGTTTATATAAATTTAAAGATATTTCACCATGCACACATTGTACTTATACTCTGTACCCATTGTTAGGCGTTGTCAGGAAACAATTAATTAAAGTCTTGGAAAACTGTCCAGTCCAGATGTTTTTTTCCTATAGAATATATTTGGATCCTGCCAAGCAAGTGCTCCCATTTCTCTCTCTTTTGGGAGCTGGAATAAAGGTCTTACATGCCAGATTAACAGCCAACAATCAACGAATCATTGCTTTTTGATGTGTGGGACTGATTTCTTAAGAAAAACATCACTTTACTAAAAGTTCTAAATGTGCCACTGACATTACGGTTATGGTGTATTTAGATTTCAGTCCATTCTAGATACAGCAGAGTTAGGGGTAGCTCAGTGGGTAGGATACTTGCATCTGGACCAAGAGGTCACAGGTTCGATTCCTACCACCAGCACACCACCACTGGGTCCCTGAGCTAGACCCTTAACCCCAAGTTGCTCCAGGGAGAGACTGCCCAGTGTAGGTAGGGAATGGAAGTCGCTTTGGATAAAGGCGTCTGCTAAATGCCATAAATGTAAATGCAATCAGGTTTCAGTCAGTTCTATATATGTCACTGCTCTGTAGAGCCATGTTGCAAGCAGAGTTCAGTCATTTCTAGATAGACTGTAGAGCCATTTTTCAATTGGGTTTCAGTCGGTTCTGGAAATATCACTGACTGTAAAGCTGTGGTGTGGGCAGGTTTTAGTCAGTTCTAGATGCATGACTTACTGTAGAGCTGTAGTACAAGCAAGTTTCAGTCAGTCCTAGATATGTCATTGGCTGTAGAGTCATGGTTTTAGTCAGTTCTAGATACATAACTTACAACAAAGCCAAGGTGCCAGCAGGTTTTAGACATTATTGATAAATTAGTAATTGTAGAGCTGTAACTGAAGCATGTTTGAGTCAATTCTAGATACATCACTGACAGTGAAGCTGTAGTTTTAAGCAAGTTTCAGTCAGCTCTAGATACATCATTAATTGTACAACTGTAATTTAAGCAAGTTTCAGTCCATTCCAGATATGTCAAGCCTATAGTGTAGGTTTTAGTCTGTTTTAGATATGACAAGAAAATAACATAAAATGTTTTCATGTTTACTGGTTTTAAACAACCAAAGTGGTTTTAGTGAATCAGTGATCTGTGTATCATAGACACAGGTCTAGAGAACTTATGCTGTGCAAACAGTGCTAAAGAGGTCCGAACAGTACCACAGACACACTGCCGATCTTGAAAACCTCTCGCACAAACACAGTAGTCACCACTCCCTCTTTTCAAACCCAATCCAGTCTGGGGGAGGCTGAGTGCTTATTTGCCACAGAACATGTGTTCCATTCAGGAGTCATCCCATTACAGGGTAAATCTGAGAATCCATTCGTACTTTTTTAAAGCTCAATGAATACTGACCTTGAAGCACTTCCCAGACACTGAACAGAGCCTCCTACAGCAGAGCATCCCTTCTCTCATTAATCATAGTCCCTGAGAGCAAAACACTGGGACATATTCACAAAACTGTTGTTCCATCCCATCCCTAACCCTTTAAAAAGGTGCTTCCTCAATAATTCTAGTGTCACTGTGGTTACGGTGCCAAAGTGGTTCTGAATGAATAAGGGATTGATAACGAGGGTTCACAAGGCAGTGTCAATGGCTGGTACTGTTCTGATGCATCTCTAGTGTGCCTGATAGTGTCCACTAAAGGTTTAGAACAAAACATCCTTTTCTGTCCACTTCACTTGATTCTGGCTGATTTGGTGGTCCTGTGGATCCACATGCTGGTCAGCTCTACCGCTATTTAAGAGACCTTGCTCTCCAGAGCAGGAGAAATCAGGGCATGCAGTCCAGAAAGAGAGCTTAATTCCACTGTTGGGACACAGCCCATGTTTAGTATGATTTAGTTGTGAATGAACTGTAGGGTAATTACAGTGTTGTCTATATATCTTTTACTTTGCTTATGAAAGCCAGGCTTTCTTGTATTTTAATGTAATCTAGAGGAACTGCTCTCCAGGCTTTCTGAAAGACTTTCAAGAGTTAGAATACATCGTTAGGTCATTGCTCAACATTCCAACTCAAAAGGTGATGCCACACTTCAAAGGGGGGTAGTCACATGTGATGCTATGCTATGAACGGAAGGGTTGAACTGAAGGGTGCCCCTATTCCCCTGCTGCCCCCCCATGATGTTCATGTGTTAATGAACATCATGCTTCCTGTTACACAGTCCTTAAGGAATACAGGCCGTTTTTATTCAACTGGGGGTTAATAAGTCTAGAGAAGCTTCTGTTTGATACTCTGCCTGAACAAGAATCACATTCCTAACACACCTGATCCAAACAAAGCCTCCTTCCAACAAAATCACCATTCTCTTCCCCACTCCCTTTGCTGGATCTCGAGTTCACTGACCTAGCATTTGAAAATTTAAGGGGAATTCCTTTAAGTCAGAGCGGGTTCAGTGACTTTTTCTTTACAGTGGTGATGAATGGAACCAGATGACATCAACACAAACATAGGAATTCACTATTGACCCCTGGTGAAGTTCCAAGTGTTTTCCAAGTATTTATAGGGAATCTTGATGATGGTGAAATAGTGGTAAAATAGTATAAACTAAATCAGTATCCCTTCTCCATTAATGGGTTTAGTTTTAGGACTGAAAGCTTCTTAAAATTCTGGTAGAACAATGTCACAGGTAATGGGATGCGCACCAATAACCATTTCATGGAATAACAGTATGTGAGGGAGCGTTTAGAGGCAGATGTCTGGTTCCTTTCACCATCAGTGTCAACTGTTCTGACTTGGTGAGATTCTCTAGTATGGAACGTTTGACATCAAACCACTTTGGTCCGAATCACAAACAGTTCCAACGCAGCACTCCAAGTTTCATCACTCAGGCTTAACCCAAAAGACTTCAAAGGAGCGTCATCACCCTGGCTCATCCCAGAGCTTTTCAACAGAGTTTCTTCCAGGTTGGCTGCAACACAGCACCCTTTTCTCCACCGCACAGTTTTCCATGGAGGTTACATGGCCTTGTGTGTCTTTACCATGTGAATGACTGATGCTCCAGAAGGCACCTGGAGATGTTTGGACACTTACAGTGATACTTGGAAATGTGGAAAATAGTAAAAACCTTCATACTATCTTTTGAACGACAGCAGGCTTATGAAAGAGTTGCCCAGCATTGCACAAAGAAGCATCCTGCAGTAGCCTGCAGACTTCCAAAAGCTAATTATTAGCATCAACAAAAAAGTTAATTAATTAGGCCTTCTGGTTAGGTTGTATAATTTGGAGATTAACTGCATCACAGAAGGATAGAAAACAGCTGCAGGACAACAGTGAAAGTTTTAAATAATCACTACAATCCACCTCTCTCTCTCTCCCAGGCTTATTCAACAGAGGCTGATTAAAAACGGATGATGTTTGCTGAGGTCAGGAAAAACTGCAGACCAAAGCAGTCAACTGCAGACCTGATTAGCCAAACTCTCATACAAAGGATCTGATGCTGCAGCATGCCAGTACATTTCTCAGCCGCTTTGTTGTCCTTTCCAAAAGACGTCTTTCTCTCAGAACTAATGGGACATGCAGCACTTTTGTCCTCTCTTTGCCTCTTTCTATCCTTTGTCATTCTGTCCGGACAAAGATGTACCAATATGTTCCCTGGACTAGAACAAATAAATCCCCTGCATTATTTCTTCTGTGTTAACTGGCTACACATCATGCCCTAAAGGCAGCATTAGGCATGTTGATAGAGAAAGTCTGGAAAGAATATTGACACAGAAACTTTGTTACAAGGTATCATTTACTCCCCAGGGTTGGAAAAATCATACAACCAAACAATTCAGCCAAATCTTATAGTTGATTTATCAGAATGACAGCTCACAGGCTAAAAAGGCAGGCCTATCATGCCACATAGAAGAGAATGTTTTCTGAAACAATGTTCTATGGACAGAAGAATCAAAGGTTGAACTTGGATAACACTGTGTCACAGTTAAACATGGTAGTGGTGATTATGGTGGTTATGGGATGTTTTTTGGAACCATGACCTGGGCATCACAGAAAGACCCATGAATTATGGGTGCTGAGTATTGGCTTGTTTGGACAAAGTAAAAGCCTTTACACTCGGAACATGATTTCTATGGGCATCAAATTGATTTTAACACGTATACACTGTATATGATTATATCTTTTTCAGCTCCAGTTCCAATGCTGTGCAGAAATCTTAAGCCAATCTGGAAAGTGTTTAATTGGCAACGGCTTAAGTTTTCAATATCACAATGATACCAAACAAACTGCCCATGAAACCAAAGCATATTGTCATTGATTGGCCACTACAAAGCACAGATCTCAACATTATTAAAGCTTAATGTGATCTTCTTGACAGAGAACGAAACAAAAGGCACCTGACTTCCAAAGAAGAGCTTTGGAATGTCTTTCTAGAAGCCTGGAGAACTAATCTCTCATTTTCCCAACAAATTATAAAAAACATGAGGGGTGGTTCAAGACTTTTGACCAGTAGTGTAGTTAGAGTGATCCACCTGTTGTGGTAAGAGGACCAGCTAAAAATACTGCTCTGTTTAGAAATCTGTTTACCTGTTCAGTCAGTGCACCTGTCCATGTGTTTTCTGAGTATTTATTTGGAATCTTGATGATGGTCAAATAGTGGCAAATATAAACTAAACTAAAAATGAAATAAACATATAAACTAAACTATAAACTAAAAATGAGGGTCCAGAAATGGACTACTCTGCATGTCCTAGCCACTGATGAAGGATGTAAAGAGAAGGGGGGGGGGGTCTGCGGTCTGTTTACCTGTTCAGTCAGTGCACCTCTTAAAACAAATTAAACGACTGTTAAAAAAAATAATGACTTTACACACAAAATAGCCAGGACTGTATATTTTGCTTAAAAACAACTGAACTAAACTGAGCTGCAAGCGTTTGTGAGGTGAAAGAGTGTGAGAGGGATATATGACGAATGTGACCCTTGCCAGTCATGTGTATATGTGTGTATGTGTCTAACTGAGAGCTTCAAAGCAGTTTTGAGCAGCAGGGGAGCAGGTCAGCAGCAGAAACAGCAGGCCAAACACTAAGCCTACCGATGTATCTCAAAAGTGGGACCCCTCCCAAACTCACTCACTCTACATTGCAGAACTCTTTATGTTTTTCAAACAACTTTGTGCCATTTATGACCTGAATATTTACAGGAAAACTGCAAGATTATGGACATAGGAGCTTATGTGGTATGTCAGTCCCTGTAATAAAAGCCACATGCAGCTACCAATTGAGCTACATGCAGTACTGACCAAAAGTCTTGAGCCACTCCTCATTTCTTCATATTTTGCTTTGAATCACATTGTAGATGAAAAAGTACTTTTTTTATGTATGTCTTATCTGTCTTTTGCCAGACTGCAGGAGGGAGAAGAGAGTGTGTGAGTGGGGTCATCCACAATCACGGTGGCTTTGCGGATGCAGTGTGTAATGTAAACATCTGTGACAGAGGCCAGAGTGGCCCTAATGATATTCTCGACTGTCCTCACAATCCTCTGTAGGGTGTTGCAATCCAAAACATTACTATTCCCATACCAGGCTGTGATGCAGTTACAGAGAATGCCCTCCTCTGTAGTACATGGTGAGGATTGGGGGTGGAAGGTGCGCTCTCCTCAGTCTCTACAGGAAGTAGAGACGCTGCTGGGCCTTTTTGGTGATGGAGCTGGTGTTGATGGAGCTGGTGGGGCAGTTGGGTGGCCTAGTGGTTAAGGCATCCGCCCTGTGACCAGAAAGTCTGGATTTGATCCCCAAGACGGCTAGGCACCGCTGAGGTACCCTGAGCAAGGTACTGTCCCCACACACTGCTTCCCGGGCGCCTTGTTCCTGGCTGCCCCCTGCTTCACTTGGTGAATGGGTTAAATGCAGAGGAGGAATTTCGTGCTGTTCACACTGTGTGCGGGGGGGTTGGGGTTCCCGGGTTGCAAAGGGAAGTGTTTAGGCCCAGAAGTCTCAGGTTCCCAATCAGATGCTGAAGAGTGATGGTGTTGAATGCTGTAGTCTATGAACAGCATTCTCACATCAGTGTTCTTTTTGTCCAGATGGATGAGGGCCAGGTGTAGGGTGGTGGTGATGACATCATCTGTAGAGCAGTTGGGATGGTATACAAACTGCAAGGGGTCCAGTTAGTGGGGCAGTTGTGATTTGATTTGCTTCATGACAAGCCCGTCGAAGCACTTAGTGATAATGAGAGTGAGTGTGACCGGACGATAGTCATTGAGGCAGGACACTGACTGCTTCTTTGTCATGAGGATAATGGTGGTGTCTTTGAAGCATGTTGGAACGACGGAGGTGTTCAGAGACATATTAAAGCAGCTTTCATTGGGTTGACTCTAAGAAGAGTTTTCCTCACATCAGGCATGGTCAGAAAGAGCGACTGGTCATTGGGAGGTGGGGTGGTCTTCCTCACTGCCATGTTGTTTCAGGCTTCATAATCATGCATAGAAGTGATTCAGCCTGTCTGGAAGGGAGGCCTCACCATCACAGGCAGCTGGAGATACCATGTAGTTGGCCTGGATGATCTGCCACATGTGCCGTATATTCCCAGTGTCCTTGAAGTGCCCGTGGATTTTCTGGGCATGTGCACACTTCACTGCTCTGATGGCAGGTTAGCCCTTGCTGTTCTCAAGGTAGCCTTGTCACCTGATTTAAAGGAAGTATCACAGCAGAGTGCAAACCCTCAGTCATCCACAGCATCTGGTTGGGGCGTGTGGTGACCTTGGAGACAGTAATGTCATCAAGGCACTTGCTGATGTAGCCAGTGACCAACGCTGTGTACTCCTCCAGATTGGTAGAGCTGCCATAGGTTGCAGCCTTCATAAACATGTCCCAGTCTGTGTGCTCAAAACAGTCTGAAGAGCAGAGATGGGGCCTTGTCTGCTTTTGAACGGGCTCGGCATGTCTGACAAGGTGCTTAAATAAAAGTGTCCCAACCACTTTTGCATTCTGCTCCACTAGTATACTGACCACAGGCCTGATTATCTGGAATTGGCTGCAACTGTTTCTTCACTGGTAGAGGCCTTAAATTAGATGGCTTTGTTGTGCTGGGGTGATTCATATGTAGGTCAGCATTCCTCTGGAACTGGTCAGGTACAGGAACTGTACTGAAAATGAATGTCATTGAGTTCCATCAGGAAGGCTGAGGAGCTATTCCTTTACATTTTAAAATAGTCTGGAGAAATGAGGGTGTCTCAAAACTTTTGCACAGTATTGTATGTGTATAAATGGAAGGTGTGTGGTAAGAATGTATCTGCTGAGGTGTTTAATTTTGCTGTTTACAAGAAACAGAAATGAAACGTTACATAAGTAGTGAATACATTAAAAGTAAATAAATTGTTCATATATTATTATATAACAGCCCTTTGAACAGGAGAGTAAAGATGGATGTTCAGGTTCTTCAGGGTTAAACCACACGGTGGTTTTGACACAGTACCGTGGCCAGTCGGATCAGTAATTCTATATCTGACCACTGCGCCAGTCCTCCAAGTCCTTGAAAATTGCATCTGTTACATGTCTCACATGAGATGCACAATAATCCACAAATAGTTTATTACGTGGTGTGTGACTGCTTCCCTGGAGCATGCCAGAGTCATGTAGTGGATATACATATGTGTGTGTGTGTGTGTGTGTGTGTGTGTGTGTGTGTGTGTGTGTGTGTGTGTGTATGTGTGTGTGTGTGTGTACATATGCGCTCCCTATATAAAAG
>JBBPDB010122364.1:0-17672 GCA_037974465.1 Brachypetersius altus
CTAACACACACGATCTGATAAAGAGTCTGATCACACACACACACACACACACACACACACACACACACACACACACACACACATACACTGTCTGATAAAGAGTCTGATCACACACTCTACTGTACACACACACTATCTGATAAAGAGTCTGATTAAACACTCTACTCTACACACACACTATCGGACAGGTGGTGATGTATCATATATATGATGTTCTATAATATGATTTGTGTTGTGCTTTATAACAAATATGATAATGGAGCAGGAGACAAATATGTGATACAATAAGATAGATCTGTTATGTGATGTCATTACTGTGCTGAACACCAAGCAATATAGTGATAAAATATACACAAACAGCGTAGCAATAACGCACTGTAACCTGAATACATAAACAATATAGTGATAAAGTAGATTAAATATGATACTGTTCTGTTTATTTTAGACTTAATGTGTTTGATGTGGCTCTGCGGGGCAGAATGCAGGACTGAAAACAGCAAAATTAGTCTAAACAACTCAAATAACGGCTCTGTTCGGCCTCAGCACAGGTTATTTAAAAACTAAAATAAAAATAAAGAAGTCCCTGAGTGCACACTTCTCTGCAGCCACAGCTGAGAACGAGCCGTGCTTGGCGTAATTACCCGCGCGGACCGTGCCAGGGCATTTTTTCCAGCCATTATCAGCAGGGATGCTGTTAAGTGTTTAACGCCGGCCATAGGTGACGGGATGTTTTCTCACAGGCTCGGACAAAGAGTCCCATTGTTTATGTGTGGAGTTGTTTTTTATTTTGCGGGGGTGGGACCTCTCTGAGCTTTGGGGGAAGGTGAGAAGAGCTAAAAGTACTTACCGTTACGATGCCAAGTCATCAAGGAAGCCTGTAGAAAAAGTGTAGACACTGTGTTGTTTCCAGTAACCCCCACCCCCCTCGAAATGTATCACACAGGCCCACATTCAGCAAACACAAACATACACACACATCTAAACACACAATGCACCCATACACCCTCCCCCCAACTCAGTCAACAAAGTCATTTTACCCATCACAACCACCAGCCCCCCCACTCCTACAAACCCCCCTAAACACCCCCCGCCACCCCTTCAGCCACCCCATCACTCCTACAATCCGCCCGCCACCCCTCAAAACCCCCCATTCCTAAAATCCCCCCGCCACCTCTTCAGTCCCCTCGCCATCCTTACAATGCCCTGCCACACCTACAATCCCCCCCATCACCCCTACAATGCCCCCGCCACTCCTATAACCCACCACTACAATCCCCCTCCCACCCTAACACCCCCTCACCCCTACAACCCCCCCCCTAAAATCAACTAATAAATCTTATTTGGTCTTCATCACTCCCTCCAAGCTAGCAAACTAATTATAACATCTTTACTCTCCCCCTCCCCCGTCAACAAAATTAACTGCCACCACAAAAATAAAAAATTATCACATCGTAACAATTTTTTCAATGACTTTTCAAATAGTTGGCCACACTGGCCACCAGAGACACATTCAAAGTTCATTTGACTTGGGAATTAATAGTTTTTTTATTTGTTTGTTTATTTATTTATCCTCCCTCCTGGCCAAAATTCCTTACGCTGTAATCTGTCCAGGGCTTCCAGCCATGCATCGGGGTCTTCAAGCGTCCGTTTATCGCAGACACTGAACGAAGGCGATTTTCTTTAACCCTTATTACGCTCCCGCGAGAGACGCAAGAACCTCCAGAGACGTCCGTCCTGTCCCCTGAAACACATCCCGTGTCTCGCTCTTCAGGGAGTAACTCTGCCGTAACCGCCTCCCGGAGTTTTGTGGAGCAGCAGGAGAGCCGGCGTTCACATCAAAGCGCGTCAGAAAGCACCGAGAGGATGTTTGGATACGCCTCGGTGGAGCTGAGGCCGTCCAGGGAGGACCTCGCCGCCTCGCCGACTGCAGCCGCAGCACTTTGTTCCCCCTGGGGGTCCGACGACGAGGGCCTCTGTTGTGGTGGCGGCCGGGTTTGATTGACGCAGCATTGCTAAATAACAGCAGATACGCAGTCGTTCACACTCATCGCTCTAATTATCCAGAGTGTAAATTATGCACGTCATGCGTGATTGCGGAATCCTCGCAGTGGGGCGGGTTCGGTTTCCATCTGTCGAGTTGTTGTGGTTCGGGCTTGTTGGAACTTGTTCAGGGTGGAGGCCTGCCGGCCTGTCATTATCAGGGAGCACCAGAACCTATCAGAACCTGTCATGTACCATCAGAACCTATCAGAACCTGTCAGGGACCATCAGAATCTATCAAAACCTGTCAGGGACCATCAGAAACTCTCAGAACGCACCAGGGACTATCAGAACCTATGAGGGACTATCGGAACATGTCAGACCTGTCAGGGACCATCAGAAACTCTCAGAACGCACCAGGGTCTATCAGAACCTATGAGGGACTATCGGAACATGTCAGAACCTGTCAGGGACCATCAAAATCTATCCGAATCTATCAGTACCTGTCAGGGACTATCATACCTTGTCAGAACCTGTCAGGGACTATCAGACCCTGTCAGAACCTGTCAGAACCTGTCAGGGACTATCACACCCTGTCAGAACCTGTCAGGGACTATCAGACCCTGTCAGAACCTGTCAGAACCTGTCAGGGACTATCAGATACTGTCAGAACCTGTCAGGGACTATCAGACCCTGTCAGATCCTGTCAGGGACTATCAGACCCTGTCAGAACCTGTCAGGGCCCTTCATTGGATCACTCTGATCTGAGCTGAGCTCCATGACGTTCCCACTCGTGTGGCCTCAGGCTCCCAGGGTGATCCACTCTTGTGCTCTTGGCCTCCTTCCAGCCCCACAGCTCTTCCCTCCGTCGCTGTTTCAGCGTCTTGGGAGGTTGACTGGGCCCCCGGGTGAAGCCCCCCTCTACGGCCGCACTTTCTGCACATCTCATAAAAGGCGGATGTGGAGACAGACCCCTCCACCGTGGAGCTGCTGCTCAGTACCTGCTTCATTATTCCATTACTGAGTCTGAACTCAACTGGTTCAGCCGCCTCATAACGAGCGGGACATTCTTCCCGGCTCCTATCACGGCCAGATCGGCCTGCGGGAACCAACTGTGGCCATTTTTTATTGAATCGAGTTCAACTGACTCATTGTGGGGTCCCACCTTTCCCTGCGGAGCGGTGCCAGGATGCCATCCCACAAGACCAGCATTAAATTAAACAAGAAGAAACGGGAGCCGGGCCAAGGGACGCTGTTCCGATGGAGGCCCCGGATCTGCAGGAGGCTGCTTAAATAGCTTGGCCTGGCAATCAGGATGACTTATAAAGGTCAGAGGGCCAGAGGCCGGGGCCGAAGCTGGGTTCTGTATGCCAAAGCCTTGGGAAAGTATTGTCCCGAGTAAAAAAAATAAACAATAACGGACTGTGAAAGTGTGTTTGAAGCTTTTTAATCGAATCGCAGGGTTTGTTTTCGTTCATTATCAGTGAATTGCTTTGGACTACATCCAAAATTCAAAGTAAAATTAGCAAAACAGAATAGAATAAACATAAATATACAGTAAAATCACCTTAAAAATTTAGTATAGTTTATTGTGTATATATAAATATGTATAAAGATTAATACACATAATAATATGTCCTATATAACACAAACAGTACAAAGTAGCCCATCCTGGACGATCCACAGACATCCTGGCGCTCCTCAGTTCCGGGCCGAGCCACGGACTCCACATTCCACAGCAAAGGAGCTTCAGGTGAAGAAACATGGTTTAAGGTTCTGGCTCCTCCGGTCACTTTGGGCTCCTGTAGAAGGTCAGCATGAGGCGGCGTTATTGCCTCGACCCCCACAGATAATTCAATAAATGATAATAACGCAGCTCTGCCTCTGAAACGAGATAGTCTTCATCCTGCCCTCAGGTCGTCTTCAGGAACCTCAGACTCTCCTCGGCTTCTGGGGTGCAGAGATTGGTCTCGAGCCCAGTGCTCTCAGCAGGCCAATCAGGACGGAGCTCATTTACATATATCAGTCTTCAAAGCACAGTAACAGAAACGTCCTGTTTAATTTTAAAGAGAGGTCACGGAAAATGCATTAGGAAGGAAAATGTGGGGCCCTTTAAAACCTTTCCCACTCTCGCCAAAGCATTCGCGAATTTTTAATGTAACATTTTCATTATTCTATGATGCAAAATATTTAACATACGATGACGTGGAATTGTTTTGGTACTTTAGAAGCACGTAAAAATGACAAATAATTGGGATTAAAGTGTGATTAGAGTGTGTTTGGATCGAAACACACACTGTAAACGGCGCTTTAGAAGTTTTGTGCTGATTTAATTTTGGAGCTGCCCTGTGAACGCATGTGTGTGGCTTCAGAGGATCGGTCTCGGTTAATGGATGGGCATCGTGTGTTCGGCGTACGTACAGTCATCAGACTCCTAAACAGAGCCGCAATCACCTCGGCCTGCGGTGGGCCTGCAGGAATGATAAACACATTGATTAAAATCTCATCCCAGCCCTGTCTATGGTTTCCAGACCTGTTCAGATTCATTAGGGCCCATAAGAACCCAAACACAGCGCCTGCACGCCCTAACGGGCTTCTCCAGCCCAGATCCTGAGAGTTTAATCACAGGGAAGGGATTCATGGGCCTCCTATCAGCCCGGCGTAATCAGTGCGGCCGGATCACGGCCCGGTCCGTCCATCATAACGCCAGCAGACGTTCATTTCCTCTCAAATTTCCTCTCGTGCTGATTTAGCTTGTTTTGGCTTCGTGTTTCATTAGCGCCGATATGATTACGGATACAGATGATATGAAACAACAGAAAGTATTAATCGTTACTCATTAATCACGATAAATAAAACGATAAACCATAGATCTCCATCAGGCCAGATTTGCCTGGGCTGTGACCCTGCTAGAGTCCCGCGAGGAAGCGCTGACCCCTCCTGGACAGTGTTGGAATTACACAAACTAAATTTGAATGGTCTGGTTTGTTTTGGGCTGGAATGAACTTCATCAGTGTTCCGCCACGCTGTAGATCAACTGAAATTCAAGATCTGTGATTTCAGAAGTGTTCCACCATGTTCTAGATCTACCATCCGGCACGTGTTCTGCCATGTTCTAGATCTACCATCCAGTACGTGTTCCACCATGTACTAGATCTACCATCCGGTACGTGTTCCACCATGTTCTAGATCTACCATCCGGTACGTGTTCCACCATGTTCAAGATCTACCATCCGGTACGTGTTCCACCATGTTCTAGATCTACCATCCAGTACGTGTTCCACCATGTTCTAGATCTACTATCTGGTATGTGTTCCACCATGTTCTAGATCTACCATCCGGTACGTGTTCCACCATTCTCTAGATTTACAATCATGTACCCTCCATCTTTTTATACGTCTAACACCTGCATGCTGCACCATTTTCTAGATCTACTGTCCTGTGTGTGTTCCAACATCTTACTTCTGTTGCAAGGAGGATCCGAGGAGGACGGTTCTATTTGCGTGTTTGTTACTCGCTGGTATTCATTAGAGGGTCCAAATGCGTTCCTGGGTTAAATCTGCGTGGAGGAAAGTGACCTGGATTTGTGAGTTTGTGACTTTCACTCCCAGTCAAAGCATGAAGAGCTGGAGACTTGTGGACATGATGTGAGTCTTAAATTATGAGAACATTACAGAAGCTTCTGAATTCTCCTCCAAAAGAAACTGAGCTGAAATCACCCTTCGATTCTCCAGGGACTGAGTCATTTCACCTCCAGCAGGACTGGGATAATTCAGGGTGCAACACTGACATCTACAGGTCGTTTTATGCAGTGCAACATCTGCTCTGCCGTGAATCATCACGTTTGTCCTTTGAAGAACCTCCTTGCAAGAGAAAATAAAGTAAATCAGACGCTACAGGAAGGCGGTGACAAAACAAAGGAGAGTAATTCACAAAAAATATTTATTTAAAAAAAAAAACATTTTTTATAAAAATAAAATAAAGAAGCAAAATGAAAAATAATAAGGAGGTTGATGGAACAGTCCAAAACAAACAAAAAAATCACAATAAATAACTAATATTCTGCAGATCAGTCCAGCAAAACCAAAACTAGGTCTCAAGAGACAGAGACAGTCTTTATTGTCATTATGTTTACACATAACAAAATTTAGTTTGGTGCTCTCAGCATAATAAAAACGAAACAGCAACAGCATCAACAACAATACAGACTTACAACAACAAATACAGACAAAAACCAGTGCTCTGAATAAATAAGTTGAACTAAAATGACTAATTTGTATCAATAAATCCTATGTGTGTTTCTGTATGTGGGTGAGAGAGTGGGCAGGGGATTATGGATTTAACCGGTCTTGGGAAAAAGCTGTTCTTCAGTCTTGTGGTGTGAGTTTTTACATTTCTGTACCATTTCCCAGAGGGGAGCATTACAAACAGTCTGTTGCCTGGATGAGTAAAATCCATTGCAATGCATCTGGCCTTCTTCTGCACTCGGTCATCATATACCGAGCCCAGATCCAGAAGAGGGCAACCCACTATTCCCTGAGCTGTTCTTCTCACCCAGTCCAGGTGCTTTCTGCCCTGTGCCGTGCAGATGCCATACCACACTACTGCACAAAGGCAGAGAGTACTCTCTATTGTGGCTCTGTAGAAGTTTGCAAGCAGACGTGGGGAAGCCCAGCACATTTCAGCTTCCTGAGGAAGAAAAGTCGTCGTTGAGCTTTCTTCACCAGATGAGAGGTGTTCAGCGACCAAGTAAGATTTGATGTAATGTGGATACCCAGGAACTTTATGTTGTCCACACGCTCTACCACCTTTCCGTGTATGAGGAGATTGGTGTGTACCGTCTTCCTGGTTCTCCTGAAATCCACAATAATCTCCTTGGTTTTGCTGGTGTTCAGGATGAGGTTATGGGCAGAACACCATTGTGTCAGGTGCTGGATCTCCTCTCTGTACTGAGTCTCATTATTGTCCGATATGAGACCCACCACAGTGGTGTCGTCCGCAAACTTCACGATTGTATTCATTGAGTGGATGTCAGAACAGTCAAGGGTAAAGAGGTTAAAGAGGGCTGGGCTGAGCACACAGCTCTGCAGTGTACCAGTGTTCAGCACTATTTTGGATGAATTGCGGTCCCCTATTCTTACCACCTGAGGTCTGTTAGTGAGGAAGTCTTTGATCCATCGACACAGAGATGCAGGTATCCCCAGGTTGTGGAGCTTTAATGTCAGTTTGTCTGGCATCACAGTGTTAAAAACCGAACTAAAATCAACAAATAGCATCCTCACATAAGTGTTAGGGTGCTCTAGATGATTCAGGGCTGAGTGGAGTGCCACTGAGACTGCATCCTCTACTGATCGTTTCCCCCTATAGGCAAACAGATGGCTGTCCAAACCAGCAGGGATGATGTCCTTAATGTGTTTTAGGAGGATCCTCTCAAAACACTTCATAATTACTGGGGTCAGAGCAACAGGGCGATAGTCACCACTGATTTTACCACTGATTTCATGCATTGGTTAATAAGATTTAAGCACACACACACACACACACACACACACACACACACACACACACACACACACACACACTCACACTTTACAGATCTGTTACCTGCACTCACACTTTTCTTGCTGCTTTCTGTACCTGCTTTCATTCATCGAGCAGCAACAGCTTACACACACCGCCACCCAGTGGCCAGTTACAGCATTACAGCCTGAGGAGATTGGGTGAAGTCACTGAAATTTGTGTTTATAACACATCTGTAACTGCTTTTGGAAAAAGAGATGGACAAAATCACACTTTGCACAGCCTGAAATTTATTTGAACTGTAATTTAATATAATAAATATCTCTTTTTTTTGTTAAGTAACGCTTTATGAGCTGTCCTTTATTGAAAGACTTGAGTGAATATCAGAGTCGCTGACTTTTCAAAGATGCAACCATACAAGCACACAAATTTATAAAAAGAAAAGTAATTAATCTCATCAGGCATTGAAGACACTTTCAGAAGTTATAAATGTTGGAATACCAAAAGTTTGTAAAAAAGTGCATGTACTGTAAACCCCAGACTATCGCAGGGATTATGTTCAGCAACCGCTTATAGTTTCATTTTATACTAAACTTAATATATTACCCTGAAAAAAATGTAAAGGTAAACCCGTGTTTGTACTATACAGTTTACGCTGAACTCGAATGTAAATTTGAGAATGTAAATACCGATATTACCTCTGTATAGATTCCACTGTAATTAATGTGCGGTTGTTTTATTTGGTATAAACATACAGCAATAAATGAATTTAATTTACAGTAATAAAAATACAGGGCTTTAAGAAGAACAAAATGAAAAACACGAGAACACTTGAGACACTCCACAGGGGAAATTCTGGACTGCGTCTACCAAAGCTGGGTCACAGGGCAGCAGCCAATCAGCAGCAAGGAGAAAAAAATAACGTTCTCGTATTGGCTGCTTTCAAACTTTTTCTTTTTCCCTTTATACATAGACTTCAAATATTTCTTTTAAATCTCAACTTATACATTAACATATAACATTAATATAATCAAAACATATAAAACCTAAGCTATTAGCCTGCTGCAGCTCCACACTCCAGTCCAGCAGTGGCGGTAATACACTGAAAAGTTGTCAACCGCCATAAAAAGAAGAAGAAGAAGAAGACTGCTTGTAGCCTGACTGCTCGGCGTGACTGTTCCGTATCTTGTCCTCGTATTTTAGTGTTTTAAACCCTTCTCCAATTTTCAAGTTATCTCAGTTTGTTTAGTATTAGTAAACTGTGCCCCATCTAAACATGTGGGTAGATAGAGTTATTTTAACATTTCTTTTGTATTTTTTTTGTTTTGGCTCGCCACACATTGCTAATGCTAACTGCTAATGCTAACGTTTTTTTAAGCATTTTCCTCCGAGATCAATAAAGTATTCTGATTCAGATTTTTTTTTCTCTTCACGGCCGTTTGCAGCGTCTGTGGCAGCTGCAGACCAGAATCTCCCCTGAGGATTGTTTCAGTCAGTGTTTCTCTTGGTTTTTTTGTTCTCTGCATTTTTATTACTGTAAATTAAATTAAAGAGGTGAATACAGGTTTACCTTTACATTTTCTTTAAGGGTATTATACTTGGTTTAAAATGAAATTAAAGCGCTCTGGGAGCATACTTAGGGTTTACACTATAAAAATAGGCAATTTTAGATTTTTTTTTTACCAAAACACAGCAACGTTGTTTTTCACTATTTCGCGGATGGAATGTAATCCCCGCGAAAAGCGTGGGTTTACTGTATATATTTTTGCCCAAATTTATCAAGGGTTCACTAATAAGTACATTATTTTACAACTGTGTTGTTTGTGTTCATGCTTATGCTGTTCTCTAGCATCCTCTTCTGCCCGTCACCCCTCGCTGTGTCTGAGCGGCCACTGTTCAGGGACCATGTCTTCACCATCCCCGCAATCTTTTTGCGCAGCTTGCTGTGCCCCAGAGCCACCACAAGGGGGCTGAACCCCACGAAGAGCGAGGCGGAAAACTGCGAGACGGTCAGTAGGATCTCTGTGTGCTTCCCACCATCGTAGTTATAATAGGTCACCGCGGCGACCTGCATAACCCAGCAGGTCACGAACAGGGAGACGAGTGCCATGATCACATGGCCCGCCTTTCTCTCGCTGCTCACATGCGCTGATGCAGTGCCTTCCGTCCCAGATGCCACGGCACGGATGTGCTTTGCCAGGGCGTGCAGGGTCGCCAGGTTGGTTCCCACCATCAGAAACAAGGGCAGGACCTCGTTCAGGGCCAGGGAGGCGGAGGCGAAGGCGGAGCCTTGTTCGCGTGATGGGAAGTCCCACATGCAGCCCAGCAAGGGCCGAGTGGTGCAGCTGATAACCATCACTTCCAGAGTGGCGTTTCCTTGCATGTGAGACGTGTAGACCACTGCCGGCAGCGAAAACACCAAATTGGCGCCCCAGACGAGACCCAAGGCAGCCACCACCTGCCTGCGGTCCCGCCGCACCGCCTGCATGCTTGTACTGATCCGCTTGCGCTTCAGGGTGGCGTAGTGGAAGATGCTGAGGGTCAGGGTGGCCCAGCAGCCGACGGCACGCCACCACACCCACAGCAGCATGAAGACACGGCACCAGTCTGTATTCAGGGAGATGTTCAGGCCCAGGTCTGAGATGAAGATGGGGACAGTCCGGAACAACGAGGTCAGCAGGTTGGCCAGCGACAGGTTTAGCAGTATAATGTCAGAAGGCACAAGGTGGTGGGACGGACTGTCTAGGGCACACTGGAACACCTGGAAGATAGAGGAACCCAACTGAGGACCAAACAACTGGCTATTAAAAATTCTAAAGGCTACCTTTAAAGGCTAAAGAAATCCGAGCCATCTACAGTTCACTGTTCACCCACTACACCATTAGGATCCTTTACAATAATTGTGTATTTTGCTTTCAAAGGTCCACACAAACTTTCTCGTATTTCTAATGTGGTCTTGAGGCAGTTTTTCAGGCTTCTTAAAGTATTTTCAAAGACTCTCTTTTTCAGTCCAGAAAACATTCGGTGTGAAACTGATCACTGGAAAGATTCCTTTTACAGTCATGGTGCATGGAACCAGGCGTCTCCAACACAAATCCAGCCATTTTATATAAATGTTGATGATGGCAAAATATTGAAAACTAAATCATTTTTCTTTGGGGACTATTTAGCCTCACGAAGCCCTGCATCTAACCTTCCACCATGAATGGCTTTAGTTTTAGGACCAAAAGCAGCACAGTCCTCACTATTTCAGTACTCTAAATGCAGACCACATTAGCTCTCGTCTGTAGAGGAGATTTTATGATGATTTTGTTTCACATTTTTTTACAAGCATTAAGAGAAGGGCAGACCCACATCTGTTATATTTGATGTAAATCACATATAAAGAAATATTTGGTGTATTATTCTGGTGCTGACTAGTGATGTGTATTTTACCAGTGCTAATGCGGTGCTGAGAGTTCATTCATGACCCTGCCCACCTTTAAAAAAGCATCCAAAGTGCTAGAGCCAAAACATAATTTGATAAAAGCACAGTTGTAAACAAACATTTGGCTTCTGCCGTCTGATTTGACTGCAATATTTCATTTTTTTTATATCCAGCCCTTCAGAAGCCTTTTTAAAACCCTGACAGACCATTTATTCTCTAAACACTGACCCTGTGTGTTCAAACACTCGTACTAACACAGATTACAGCTATGTTTACAGGGCGCAGACAGTTTAGACCAGGATTACAGTCAGTCAGGCCCACGCAAGAACAGATTAGTGCCAACGACTGCTGATCATTTTCACAGCCAGAGGATTTTACCCTCAGACAAATCCATACCTGCCCTTCAGCTCAGACCTCTTAGAACTAATCACAACTAAACCCATTTTTAAAAAATAATAGGAAAAAGAAGGAAAAGATCTGTTATTGTTGACTTTATTTGAATTATTCGGTATCTATTCTGAATTTTTCCATATCCACTATGAATTATTCATGATCTTTTATTAATTATTCATGGTCTACTTTGAATACTTCAGTATATGCTATGAGTTATTTAGTGTCTACTATGAATCATTCACTCCCCAATATAAATAATATAGTAACTGTTCATGAATAAATACTTCAGCATTTACATCTCCCTGAACTTAAAAAAACAGAAACCTGTTGACTTGAGACACTTATAAAAAATCAACAGCTGCTGAATTCATTTCCCTTCAATCCATCTGCCCTTTGTTTTGCCCATCTAACAGATTTTTTTTCTGTTAAAGCATCTGCAGAAAATGATCAGACTGATTTTTTTTGTACAGGAACAGTTTGGGCAGATTTGGCTCACACAGCTGGTGTCAAATAAAACTGCTGGTGTGTGTGTGTGTGTGTGTGTGTGTGTGTGTGTGTGTGTGTGTGTGTGTGTGTGTGTGTGTGTGTGTGTGTGTGCATTTCCTTACCGTGTAGATGACCAGAACATTTCCCAGAATGCCTGTGAATACCAGAATACCAAACAGAATGGCGTCTACAGTCAGAACCACCGCCATTCTTTACTCTTTATCCTTTTATTATTCCATCTCTTCTACATCCCTTGCTTTTTGTGTATTCTGTCCATCATGTGTGTGTGTGTGTGCGCCTCCGGCCTCCTAACACTGCCCCAGATCTATCAACTTCACATTTATAAACTATCTCTCTCTCACACACACACACACACACACACTCTCATGCTCAGTAGCCCAAACACTCCCATCACTGCTGACCATCACACTCTTCAAGGGTAATTTAACCGCAGTATTGGTTGCTAGGCAACATAGCCTTGGTCTGCTGTCCCAAAAGGGTCACAGTCTCAAGAGCATCACAGCATGATTTACACTTTTCTGACATTAAAAGGAAATTACACCTATTTTCAAAATCCCTCCAAAACTGTGTGGACAGTGTGTTCGGAGTGTGTTGGGTGTGAAGCAGTTAATTGTAGAGACTCTGATTTCTTTACAGAGAAGATGAAAGTAACCAGACGTCTCCAACTCAAATCCAAACATTTTATTCTCTATTGACCGAAAAAGGGAAGCTCCACATGTCTCTGAGAGTTCATATAGAGGTTGAAACTGGCAAAATGGTGAGAATCTGAATTAAATCACTGGGGTCTATTTAGCCTCATGGTGACCTGCATGTAACCCTCCACCAGTTTTAAGATCAAACGCTTCTCAAAACTCTGGAAGGGCAGCATCTCAGGAGTCAGGTGGAGCAACCATAACAATTTCATGGAGTGGGAGTATGATTAAAGATGGTCTGGAGTTTGAATTAAACTTGATATGATATGGATCACTATCCAGCACCATTTCCCTAGTGTGTGTGAGTGTGTGTGCACATGTATGTGTGTGTGTGTGTGTGTGTGAGTGTGAGTGTGTGTGTGTGTATGTAAAAGCACTCACCCTTGGGTCTTATTATCCTGACTCGCCTTTTTCCCATCATTAACTACAGTGCTGACTCGTTTACTTCCACTGAGAATCAACTGTTTATCTGTTTGGGTCAATTGTTTATTTGTTTACGTCAATAAACCCTTTGAGACCTGCTGGGAGAAATATGTTGAAATCTGTGCTTATGGCAAAGTTGTTTGTTTGATCATTTTTCACTTTGCTTGGTTTTTTTTCAGTTTGTTTGCCTGTTGCAATAAATTAAGACTTGCACCACTTTATTTGAAATGCATAAAGATATTTGTTTCATGTTCTCGTGTTCTCATGTTTTCATTTTCTGCCACATCTTCGTACTCTAGTTTGTAACGTAGTTTTTGGGACTGCGACACCAAACCAGACGGCAGTCTGACCTGAGTGGGAATAGTAAGTTTGCAGCAAGTACAGTAAACCCCCGACATTCGTGGGGGTTACATTCCAAGAGCACCCACGAATAGTGCCTAAAAATGTGTAAACCCTAAGCATGAACCATAAATATGTAATACTCAAATATGGTCCCAAAACACTTTAATTTAATTTTAAACTAATTTTAATTTTAATATACATTCCCCTAAAAAATGTAAAGGTAAACCAGTATTCATACTGTACAGTGTACAGTGAACTACTGTCTCCCACAGTTAATTCATGCAAGTACATTTTCTTTGGTATGTGTTTTTGTTTTTTTGTATAAGCAGGGTAAAAACAGTAATAATTGATTTTAATTTTCAGTAAAAAGAATACAGTAAAATGTATGGATATTCACCAATGATGAAAGCTTCAGGAGGAGTTGAAGTTTTTCTTCAGCTATTGAGTTGCTGTAAGGCCACAACTCACATTGTTAAACCTGTTACTCTCACTCGCACCATGCATGCACTCCTAAACTTTTTTTGGTGGTTAGGTTTATTGCCAGAAGCCTTAGAAGGTGCAGGGAAGGGACATCTTAGAGCTTTAAGAAGAACAAAATCAAAACACAAGAACACAAGGGCAGCAGCCAATGTACGGTTGCTTTCTGTTCTTTCGACAGTACTAAAAAATGTATAGATATATTTTATATGTAAATTATACGTAAATCAATATTTGTTGTACATAATTAGTTATATGATATTTTTCTTAACAATTTAGCACTAAAAGAAGAAGCAAATTTGCAGGGGCTTCCCCAAACAATTATTAGTTTGGGTCTCAGAAATGACTGAAGCAGCTTACTGAACTGCTGAACCGCGAATAAGCGGGTTTACCTGTCAATCACGTGGAATACCATAGCAACCACATGGGATACCATAGAAACCATGTAGCTAGAACACCATAGCAACTACCAAGCAATACATTAGCAACCTCTTCGGATACAATGGCAAACATGTAGCTACACCATTGCAAACAAGCGAAACACCACAGCAATGATCTATGTGGACTTTTCTTCAGAAAAAATACTTTCTACTTTTTATGCTTTTCTTATTACATATTTTCATCTTTTATATGTTATGTCATTTCTCTTCCGTTTAAGTGGTCTCCCACTGACCAGTAAAAAATGATTTCGTGGAGATGGCTCTGCAGTACCAGGACCAGCCACAGGGGGCGGGACTCAAACTGGACTGCCTCCACTGCTGAAGGACACGCAGGGTTTTTATTAGGACAGCCAGGAGCAGAGAGGAGGAGGAAGAGGTGGTAGAAGAGGAGCAGGAGGAGGAGGAAGAGTGTGATGGAGCCTCGGACAGAGGAGGACATCTGCCACGTGTGAAATATGGGGAGGAAGAGCAGCGCGAGCTGATGCAGGTGAGAGGGGCAAGAAAAGGGGCAGATTTAGGAGGGCACGGTTCATTCTGTGGCTGCATGCGCTCAGTGACGTCACACACACACACACACACACACACACACTCACTCGCCATCATCATCACTCCATCGGTTGTCACGATGCGTGCAACAAGGAGCTCGCGGGGCGCGTGTGGGTCGCTAGGGGTATTTTTTTTGGGGGGGGTGGGGGGGGGCATTATCCCACATTTTCTGTTTTACTGCCATTTAAAGGTCCCATTATACCCCATTTAAAGAGCCATACCCCACATCGTTACTGATTTAATGCCTTAAATGCTCCCCCTTAAAGACCCATATCACACATTCTCACCATTTTACACCTCTTTGAATTAAAGTAAAAGTAAAGTGACCCTTTACTTTTATTGCATTGTGTGAACACACCACATCACAGCACACACTCTGCTTCATCCTACTCACCAAGAGAAGCATTCGGTTTCCAGGGTGCAGTTTGTGGTGCCACTAGCAGTCCTGGAATTCGAACCTACAACCTTCTGGTCTCATTCCCACATTTTTAATGTTTTCTTTTCTTTAAAGGGCCCGTATCCCACATTTGTACTGTTTTGCCCACTTAAATGGTTCAAATCATACAATTTCATAATTTACCTTGTCCCCTTTAAATAGCTACCCCCCACATTTTCGTTGTCTTACGACCCTTTAAAGGGCCCATGTCCCAAATTTTTACCAATTGTAGAAAGAACTGGTACCTTTTTCTTCCTATTTTATTTTTTTATTGCACATGGACACTTTTACTGCTTAATGACTGCATATGCTGTGCTAAAACTATGTGGAGCAAATGATACGGTACTAAAACATAATAATATATTTGTAATTATATATTTGTTAATAATATATTAATAACGATATTTTTCTCTTCTTCCTTTACAGGTCACCAGTTTTCCTTGCTCTTCGTGTGTGTATGATGGATCCGGAGGCCCTGTCCTCTGTCTTGCGGTATACTCTTAACTGTGAGCCCTGAGGCCCTGCATAGGAGAAAAGTCCTGCAGATGAGAGCGAAATGTCCAACCACTGTCCTCCTGTCATCTCCTGGGTTGTTCTGCTGCTCTACCTGAGCAGTGTGACCCAGCAGCTCAGTGGGGTTTTGCCTCCTGCCTCATCGCCACGCCAACGGGGACTAAGAAATGCCAGCGACCTTCCCCACAGCCAATTGGCATCACTTCCCGGCAGAAACTGGGGTACCAACAACCAAAAAGCAGCTAACGAGAAGGTTATTAGCAAGAGAGAAGTTAGCAAGAGAGAAGCTAGCAAAACAGTTACCAGCAAGATAGAATCCAGTGCAATAGCAGCTGGTGATGTGGACGCTGGGACTCTATGTGCCTACCGCGTCCTGGAGGACGGAGAAGAAGGCCAGTTGTGTTTCCGTCACACTCAGCTGGACTTTGCCTGTCCCAGCACCACCTGCCGGCAGGTGAGGTCACCTGGAGGACACCTGGTGGCAAACATGCTCTCCAATGGCAGCGTCCTCCTCCAGTGGACATGCAATGGGTGTGGCAGCTCATACATCCCCAGGGTCCCATCAGAAGCCCCTGCACCTTCAGTGGCTGCGCCCACAGGGGGTGATGGGAAAACCCTGCCTACTCTGCCAAAGACCCCCAGTAGTGGACGGCGTGGGCAGCAGGGAGGCTTTCGGATGAGCTGCTGGTGGAACGGCAGCTACACTCAGTTTGAGTGTGCAACTGTAATCCTGGGACGCAGCTGCAGGGACTTCCTGCTGACCGAGCTGCATGAGAACGTGCCCTACCGCATCTGCCTGCAGCCCCTGGAGGCTGTTTGGGACAGAGCCGAGACGGAAGGGCTTCAGACACAAAAGAAGAAAACGGTCAGGTTCCAAATCAGATTTTCAGGTTTTTAAAAAATTGTATAGCACTAATTTGAGTACATCTAAAGCAAGCTTTTAATGCATATCAGTATCACCTATGGCATGTAAGTTTATTTAAGAGCGGTGATTAGTCACTAATGATGCTAATTATGGAAAAAGTCCATTAGATCCACAGTTATTCTGACAGACCGCAGTACACTACAGGAAGGTTAGGGGGCAATATGACTTCTCATGTTTTATTTAAACTGGTACATAATACACTGTAATGCTAACATGATCTACACAGTTATTTTGTGATTGTAACACTTTATTGGAACCATAGTGAGCCACCTAGCTTGTAGTGCTTAAAAAGTGCTTCTTACTGGTTTATAATGCAATATATTGACTTATGATGATCTGTAATGCACTAAAATGAATTATACTGGTTTATAATATATATAACGTACTATAATGTAATACTCTCTAATGGTCATGTTCATATAATCCACATAATATTTCTTACAGATTCTAATAAAGGAATAAGGGGGCATTTGTCAGTTGCCCTTATCCAGAGAGACTTACAATCATTAGTAACAGGAACAGTCCTCCCATAGGAGGCAACATAGACTTATTTTATTTAAAATCACTCATTAATAATTGTTAGTTTTAGCTCTGCATGTGACATGAATCAGGCGCCTCTGATGCTGATTTTTTTCTCTGACTGTGTGTAGTCTGTGGAGATTTGTGTGGACTTCAGCGTCTCTCCCTCGGGGATGCAGGACATTGTTATCGCCATGACGACGGTGGGCGGAGCCATCTGTGTGATGCTGGTCATCATCTGCCTGCTGGTGGCGTACATCACCGAGAACATCATGAGCCCATCCGTACAACACACACACACACTCACAGCACGACACTCCACACACTCACACAACACACATCTTTGAACACACACACACACACACATACACACAACACAGCACTCCACACATTCACACAACACACACCCCTGAATACACACACACACATACACACAACACAGCACTCCACACACTCACACAACACAGCACTCCACACACGCACACAACACACACCCCGGAACACACACACATACACACAACACAGCACTCCA
>JBBPDB010122453.1:0-17652 GCA_037974465.1 Brachypetersius altus
TTGTTTTGCAGACTCGCGCTGGTGGCTCCCTGGCTTCCCCTGAATCCCCCTGAGAGGGCTGTGCCTTAGTTCTCCTCATTTTCTGGCCTGGTGGTTCACAGCCGTGACTTTTTGGTTTTTGCCCTTTGTTCTTGTGTTTCCCCCGAGTCGGGGTTTCCCCTTGTGTTTTGGTGAGAAAACATATTAAAGACTGCTCTACCTGCTCAGTCCGGCGTCCTGCCCCTTCCTCATACACACACCGGCGTGACAGAAGTAAAAAAAAAAAAGCAAAAGAAATTTTTTACAAAAGTTTTCATGAAGTTTTCTCACCTTTGTCCATCCACTGTGCACAGCGATACAGCCCACAGGTCTGGGCTGAACTTTGCAAGCTGAGGAATGTAGTCTGCAACCTGAGAGACACAAAGAACCTTGTTTTAGCAAAAACAGACTTAACATGTAGAAAGTAGCAGAAAGGAAGAAAGCAGACGAGACTGAGGCGGACGAGTTCACGGCAGCAGTCTTACCTGACCTCCAGGCATATTTTTGGCTTTCTCATACAGCTTGTCGATGTGGGCGGCAAAAGACACAAAATCAGGGATGACGAACTTCTTCCGAAAAGCTTGGGTGAGCAGCACTATGTTGCTCTGGACACACCTGGGAACACAGAACCACACAGGTACAGGACGACACATTAACTCCAGAGAGCAACTTCAGCTGGCTGCTCAGCCAGCAATCACCATTAACCTTCTCCACTGATTTCACCAGAAACTCAAATAAGAACGGTTTACACCTCAAAATCAATCGATACCATCTAAATAAAGTACTTTAATACACACGATGGGTTATGCCCCTACGGCAGTGCCAAAGGCTCTGGACACACCATTTGATTTCCCACATCTCAGAGTATGGAGTACAGCACTCAGCCAAAACATCAGCTGTACTTTTTCCTCACGCTGCATCTGCATTCTTCTCAGACTCGAGGTCACAGAATCTTGCCAGGAATTTTGGAGCTTGACGGCCTTAAAACAGCAGCGCTGAATGCCAATGCACTAATCAGCATCTTTTCAACTGATAATGGCTTGCAAAAACCTACCACAGACGACTGTAGACAAACTACAATGAAAGGAAGCGGGGGAATGAAGTCTAGGTTCCCAGAAGCAATTCACAGTTATGATTAACAGGAATTTACAATGACGTTATTTTCTGTTTCCATCACAAGGTCAGAAGTCATGCAGAAACGCAGTATCATTATTGCTGTTAAAGGCAGGAGCTCATCCTCGGCTCTACTGAGCTCAGAGCAGACGAGTGTGCTAAAAATAGCTGTGTGGAGAGCTGGCTCCCATATGAATGTAGATGTAGATGCACAGACATCACTGCTGGTGAGGCGTCAACACGCTCTCAAGGAAGGAAGAGACGCTACAGGGAGAGCAGGGAGCAGATGGTCAGCCTCACACAAGGGCTCTGTCTGTGCACACACGCACACACACACACACACACACACACACACACACACACACACACACACACACACACACACACACACATCCTTCTTCTCCTCTCCATATTTCATGTTGCCTTTCCTCCCCCTCCCCTGTCTCTCACCGACTGCCTCTCTGTAATCCCTGTATAGTGCACTACATATAGGGGATCTTTAACATGGCTTCCACACCTAAATGGCAAATATTGCACTACATATCCAATCGAGAGGCTTTTAGGATTCAGCTCCTCTCTCTACTTCTCCACCACTACACCCACAACCACCGTCTCTCAGTCTCCCATGACAAATCAGTGTCACATGCACTGCTTTATTAACATATCAGTGCAGGTGTCACACTGCAACTAGCAGTGGCAGGGCTGGTTAGGACCCTCTCTCACATTCTCTTTCCTGCACTGAGCACAATATTCTAGACTATGCAAAAGAGAAAGCAGAAATACTGGAAATTATTACTTTAGTGTGAAAGTATTTTTAAGTATCAAAAGTAAAGCGAGTTACGCTTTTCATTGTGAATTATCTGTTTGAAAGATTTGTGAGGTCTTCACATCAGAAACTGCTCAGCAAACAAACTGAACAGAATAACTAATAACTCACAATACTTTTGCTACTGATACAAAAGTGGGTGGTTAGTGTAGTGGATAACATCACAGCACGCAGGAGGGTGGGGTTTGATTCCTTCCCTGGACGACACACTACACAACAAGAAATGAGAGTCCTTGGGCAAGACTCCTAAGAAGTCCTAAGAAGAACATTCGCCTATGCACAGAAGTGTCTGTTTACACAAAGGCATAAATAATACATCAGAATACCATCATATACAGACATACATACATCATTTCACCTGCCCCTACTCTCTTCTTCTCTCATGCTTCCCTGCTTAAAGATTCCACCCAAACTCCACTTCATAAATTAGCACTAACACAAGCAGACCTCCAGGACACGTTTCCTAACAAGACCGCGCTGGTCCGTCACGCGTCAGCAGTAACTCTGACACTGTTTCTGTTAAGCTGAGAGGCAGAAATCCATCAGTCTGCCTCTGTAAATTAGGCATAATCAGCTGTGGAGTATGATCCAGTATAGCCTGGGTACAGAGATCTGTGGGATTTGCTCATGCAGAACTAACTGCACAGGAGAACTCCCCATAAATAAGATACATAGTGAGGACGTGCCAGGGCACTCAAGCACATGGTGATAGCTAGGACCGAAAACAATAAAAAAAAAAGACAAGTTACGTTCACAGTGTGCATGTTTGCATGCTGAGGCCGAAAACTCATCTGAATAACCAGCCATCGATTACTAGCATACACAGCCAGTCAAACGTTTGGATACAGCTTCTCATTCAACGATTTCCTTTGTTTTTATTATTGGCTACATTGTAGATAAATTTTGAAAACATCACCAATTGCTCTGATGACAGCTTTGTATTTTTTAACTCAGAGTCATGAGAAATCGACCTCTGAATGGTGTTTAATTAAAAGGAGTTCTTCATCTAGAGTTCATTAGTGGAGTTTCTCTCCTTCTTAATGTGTTTGGGATCATCAGTTGTGATGGTCGGGTTGGTACATAGTGATCCTGTTGCACTACGGTTCTATAAACCTACTGCTTCAACAATGGCCAAAATATTTTCTCTGGCTATTTATTTGTAAGTTACATATTTTTTAGGGCTGCACCGAAATAACTGAATCCAAAAACTGAAACCGAAACTGAAATAAATTATTATACCAATTTTTTGTAAGACTGCCGTTATTGCAAGTCAAGCATTGAAATATTATATACATCTTCTGTCATAAATCTAGTGAATTCAAGTGCATTTTAATATTCTGAACGAAGTGCATGAAGAAAGTGCATTCAGTGCTGAAACAACATTCTCTGTAGGCCTACAACAAAATAGTGTGTTAAATAGTGTGTCAGGCAGCCCATATATTAACTAGAATCACTGGAAAACTTTTTTTTCCTTTCCAAAAACATCTGCCACAGATGGAGTGAGTGTGTTCGAAGGGTCTTGCCTCTTCTGTGCTCGATCGAGATTTTGATTTTATATGATAAATGAATCCCAACATTGAGAAAGTCTTTGTGGATTCACGGCCTCTAGAAATTTCGACATTCGGCACAGCTTTCCGTGTGTCTTTCTTAGATATATCGAAATGTGCCACACGGCAGACTCTAATTCAATCTGGCGTCTGCAGGTCACTGTTTTGGTCATGCTAAAAAATAAAAAGCGATCTATCAAAATTAAAATTGACAGATCACTAATATTTTTGTTAGTACACCTGTTTGGTGCCTCATTTTCTGTGCTGCTTATTTCCTGTAGCCTTTTAGACCCCTTGCACCCGTTTACCCTGTTTCTGTCACGGCTGGTGCCCATTGTTTTCTGTTTTGTGTGTTTTTGGGGACTTTTATGTTGAATTCTTGTGTATGCGTGTGTCACGTTTTTGTGTTCACCTGCCCTGAGTTTTGTCCTGTGATTTAGTCCTGTATTTATAGTCTGTGTGTTTCAGTTCTCCCTTATGTCTCCATCCCCTCAACATCCCTGCCTGTGTCCTGGTTCGAGTTAGAATCTGTATCCTGGAGGCCACCGAGACTATTTAAGTTCTGTTCTGTTTGTTTTGAATAAAAACTACAGCATGGAGTTCTGCTTGCCTGCTTTTTCTGCGCCCAGAGGGAAATCATGAGGGCCAGTTCCATCCAGCCCTCGTGACAGTTTCCTCTTGTATTATGGTTAAGAACTATGATATATTAGTATGCACTTAGTCAGTGTTTCTTGTTTTTTAATGTGTGTGTGTCAAAATGTACATCCCCATGCAAAGTTCAAGCCCGTGATCATAGCTGTCATGACTACGTTTACTGTTTGTGTGCCCGTCATTACAGCTGCAGCATGAACATGAACAGAATATTTCCTTGCATCTCCATGGTAACAAGCTATCCTGGGCCCACAGCTGAGCCCACATAGCCAGGGGAGCATCTACTTCATTTCAGTTGTACTTCATTTCTACAGTTCCTGCAAGTCTCATTTATAGTCACTCATGGAAAGGAGAAGTTTCTCTTGGCTGGACATTTAAATCTTGAATGGACTAACTGGGTGATCTAATTAATAACTGACTAATTATCTGCCCACCTGGCTCCATACACAAACACCTTGGTGGCTTATTTTGTTATATTTGGTAAAATATTTTTAGCTCTAACATTCTTAACATGTTAATGGAAGTTTGTAAATCAGTTTGTTAGGAGCGTTTGGCAAAACACTCGCAACCCACATTTGACGAAGGGTGAAAAACATCTTGTTTCTCAATTTACTCAAAAATAAAAGCATGAATAATAAAGACAAAATAAAAGCACAATTAGACTCTACCCTACTGTCTTACTTCTTGAATAAATGTCGGTCCAGCATCACCCCATCTGACGTGGACTTGAGAGTCACTTTCAGCATGTCCATACATTCCTTCAGTCGGGGGTCTCCTGTTCGAAGTCCAGTGCCCTTTAGTGCCTGTACACAACATAACAATGGTGAAATAATATTCCATGCAAGTGTTTTACAGTGATAGCACTAGTAAGATAAGACCGCACAAGTGGGAAAGGTTGTGACTGTGTAAAATATCCCCACAGTAATGAGTAATGATTATAAGGTGGGAAAACATGGCATTTTGTAGTGTTATCATAAGGATGTCAAGGTCTGATATGGCCGTGTACACAGCCTTAAATAAGATAACATGTTAAGATAAGATAAGCAAAATGTAACTAAACATGGACCTGTGTCTGTCCTATAAAAGGTGGACCATGGACATGAAGCGCAATACTGTTCCTCAGACCCTCAGTAGTCGTATGGTCCCAAGTACAACACGTACTGTACAGCTGGCTGATAATGGGAGGAAGAAGTTATTCATTTTATACTGACCGTTGTAAGAAACTAAGCTGAATATACGAAAGAGGAACAAGGATGAACATCCAGTTTTGTCTTTGGCCAAACGCAGTGAGGCCAGGGTTTTGGAAATTTAAAATAAAAATAGAATATCAAATTGAGAATTTTCTCTCCATAATTGTTACTATGCTTATTTAATTTATGTTTTTCAAAATTTCTGATTGAAACTTACCAGGAGGTTGTTTAATAATCTAAGATATAACTGCTAAATGGCTGCATGAAGTTAACGATGCCTGACGTTTCAGTTAAACAGAGTTGCAGATACAAGAGCACTGCAGTTTACTGAGACTTGCTGGGGCACATTGTCGACAAGTCAAGCAAAATGTATTTGTATGCATTTCACCCTTTTTACAATAGATGTTATCACAAAGCAGCTTTGCTTACATCCGGGTTCAAGCCTCCACTGAGCCAGAGGTGAAAAACAAGGTTTATCCGACATGTATTCTGTCTGACGAACCAAAATATCTGCAAGATGATCCACGAGAAACGCTGAACAGTGAGCAGACTTGAGAGACATACATACAAGTGCAAAACTAATAAGAAAACATTTCAGTACCCACAGCACTATGTTGGAGCATTTAAATGCACCTGGTAGGGCAACTTTTCCTGTTCAGTCATGCAGGTGCATCTGTTTTTCATGCAGACTAACAAGGGTTTGGCTCAGCCCCTGTTTAGATTGTGGCAAACCAGCAGACTAAAAATTAGATCAACTATACACTAAAATATGCTGACATTAAATAAATAGCATATGAAAGTGTTCCTATGCAATTTAATGTCAATGTAATTTTTGTCAAACGATCCCCTATTGGGCATTATTTGAGTGGGTATGTGTGTGTGTGTGTGTGTGTGTGTGTGTATACAGGGTGATAAGAAGGGCTGTGACTTACTGTTATGAATTTATGGGCTGGAATCTTCTCCTGGCCCTCAGCAATGGTGTAGAACAACAGGTCCTCCAGGCTTGGCAGAATACCTGCCTTTCTTCTCCTGTAATAAACACAGAAATATAACAGTCTTGAGACAATTGCCTTTTTCACAGCAGATTTATTTGCCTCACACAAATCCAGCTGTCATTTGAGCGCATGAATGCAGGAGTGTGTCACAGAGCCAGACTGAACAATAAGAGGATATTGCTCAGTAGGTTGGGTCATTTGTATTTGTATGAGTAATGCATTCTAACAGTCACACAGTGCCTACGACCAGGAGTGACTAGAGCTCTTTTTCCCTTATTAACCATTCATTCTAATCTCAGCTCAACGTGCTGATCTTGTACATGTTTGAAGCGGGTAACCTGAACGACTTTAACACAGTTCATGCCTGGTGATTGGTTTCATAAACCATTGGTCACACATATTAATCTTAGTACGCTAATTGCTCGTAGTGATTAAATGGATATCATTAGCCAACATGTGTTATTACTATTAATAGGTTGCACCAATATAGAATTCCAAAATAATGGCAATGTACAATATTTTCATATCTGATTAATGTTTATGACACCAATATGTATATTTATTCTGGAATGCAAAAAACGACTTATTGGTCAAAAATAAGCCCCTAATGTTGATTGTAATTTTTCTGATCCTTGTGCATCCCTAATCTCTCTCATTTCTGAACAATCTAGGCTGATCTAAGTCATAACTGCTCAATTACTCACTTGTAACCATATCTTGAAACATAGTAATTGCAAATGACACTATAAACAAAAGATTTGCTACCTGGGCATCTGCTAGGACTGGCCTGAATGCTTCAAATATTCATTTGTAATGTTGGTATTTGTTTGCATTTTTAGTATTCAGTTCATCTTTGAGAAATAGGAGCACAGCCGATTTAATAAATCTATTCAAAAATAATAAAAACATTGAGAAACCTTGCTGAGTCATTTGGCTACCACTGCACTTGTGATGTAACTCATAAAAAAGTGTTTTTGGTTTCCGCCTTAAACAGAATCTTATTTTCCAGAAATGGTTTTTGTTCTTAACGCTCCATCATTTAGGGTGAAACAGAAAAATTACAGCAAAACAGAAGAAACAGAAACTTTCTTAAAAGAAACAGAAACTTTCTCATTCGGTAAAGCAGCTAAACAGACACTAAAAACGTACTTCTGTACCATCAGTGCTGTCTGACTCATGTGACTCATGTGTCTCTGTATCTGAACACTCACTTACAGAATTGTGTTATAATTCTCACAGCATACATTTGTAATCCTATCAAAAGCAAGAGCAAATAAAGAGCAACTAAATGATCATGGTTACATTTCAGGCACAGGCATAAGAACAATCTGAGAGCAGTTATTCTAAGGAATCTAATTCAGACCAGCCCTTGTATCTAAATATGTAGCTCATTTGAGTTCATCAATAAGATCTTGTGTGAGGAGCGTTAAAATGCATGTCACTGAGAGAAGGGTTAGTCTCAGAAATACTAATGACCCATCGGTGGCTGGCGGCTGGAGAAGAATGCAAAAGAGAAGAAAAGGCTTAAAGTAAAAGGAGGAGAGCTTGTTTATCAGGAAACAAGAAGAGATGAGGACGTATAACTCAAGTGTGTTTGGACAGTATTGATTTTTGGTTTGGCTTTATACTCCAACATAATGGATTTGAAATGAACCAATAACTGAGTTTGGACATGATTAAGCCCGAACAATAATGTACATAAATTATATTAACAACAATGCAAGGCACAAATGTGAGTAAGTGTTACAGAGTCTAACCATATAGCCTATGTTTTTACTGATGGACACAATATTACTATTCTATTATTAACTTATCTGTCTTCCAATAGTACTATAAGGCAGCTAACATCATTTTAGTACAGATAATTAGTGTCAGCAGGGGCTAGTGTGGACACTCTGACTGATCTGCAGCCCCGTACACAGCAAGCTGCATTGCTCTGGATGTTCTAACACCTTTCTACAAGATCCAGCATGAACTTTCATAGTGGTATGTGCTACAGCAGATCTTCTGTGGGGTCTTCAGTCCCTGTGAACATCAGTAAAGCTTGGGCATCCATGACCCTGTTAAGATTCTCTGGTTATCCTCCTGCTGTACAAGACCTGCTGTTTTGGAGATCACAGCTTGGCTCTCAATTAGATCCTTAAACACACTGACTTCCAGAACTCACTACCTCAAGAACGAGAAAACTAATTTAATTCACTTCCCTTTTCCGTGGTTTTAATGGCTGATCGTTGTAGATTGCACTGTAAATTCCTGTTTAATATTAAAACGATACGAAATGTCACCACTACAGAACCTAACCATGTTTTATTTAAACCAGAACTCCAGAGAAGCCTCCGTATGACGTAGATGTGCGTGTGTAAACTCCCTGCCGTGGGGTTAAAGGTAATGGTTACCTAACTGAGCCACGATGCGCATTATCACATTTGGATGGCTCAAGCTCTGATGTTTGCCAAGCCATGGATAAGCTCCTCTGGCATCGGGCCACATGGCAGTCTGGGGACTGAGTGGCTGGCTGTGGCCGCCATTCTCACACGGCTATCCAAACACACTCTGTCCAAACACACTCATCAGAGACACAGCGGCTTAGCATTCCCGCCACTGAGCGTGTACAATACATCTATCTTTCACTCCTCCCCCTCCACCTCCCTGCAGTTTAGACAGAGAAACCTGCAGATCAGAGTCTGACCGGAAAAGGGAGAGAAGTTTTTTACTGGTATTACAGCTTACATGGGCTTATTAGTGCATGTGACAACTATATAAAGCAAGAAGAGGGCAGATAAGGAAGGTCAGAAGCGATGAGATTAGGAGAAGGCGAAAACAAAAATGAAATAAAAAGATACTTACACACGACACACACGGCCAAACAGGGCGATGGGGGAAAAGAAAAACAAACATGCAGAATGGATGAGAGACGTCAAACAAGAGCTGAAACTCAAAAACAGTTCAAAAACAGCACACAGAAAAAACACAACTTCACACTTTAATGAAGGACATCCAGTATGAAACATCTGGGGTATTTTTGCATGACATGAAGAACACTGAAGACTCTGGGGAATTCCTGGCTCTGTTTATAGAGGAGTCTCCAGATTTCAAGGTAGCAAGAGGTACCAAATCCAAAAATGGTTCTGACTGGTCAAACCGGTCAAAGTTTCCAATCAGACAAAAGTCAAATGCGACTTTTATCTGATTGGAAAAGGTCCTGTTTCATACAACCTTTTGCTGAACAGACTGCAAAAATTCTGTCTGGCTCCAATTACCTCTCCGCCTAAACACTAGGACTGCACAATTAATCGAATTTTAATCACGATCACGATGTTGGCTGGCACGATTAAATTAAGATGATCGTCAGTGATTTGAGTAGCAGCTCTGCTGCACATGAGATCAAGCGCTTTCTCAACCAATAATTCAGCCAACCATCAGGGGGCGAACGAGAGATTATGGCTTCAGTAAGCTGCCTAAAAAAGGAGCGAGTGTGAGTGTGGGTGGCCGTGTGTGTGAGAGTGTGTGTGTGAGCGCGTGCGTTTGTGAGAGTGTGTGTGAGAGTGTTCCTGTATGTGCGTGCGTGTGAGAGTGTGTGCCTGTGTGCGTGTGTGCATAGGTGTGAGAGAGAGTGTGTGTGTGCGCGTGTGAGAGTGTGCGTGTGTGAGAAAGTGTGTGTGCCTGTGTGTGTGTGTGTGTGTGTGTGTGTGTAGTCTGTAGGTCTGTAGTTTGTTCCTTGTTATATGTGCCTTTTCTGCAGAGGCTTCTTTTTTTTTCATTTGTTTGCACTTTATTGCACTCTGCAGTTGCATGTTTTTTTTTTTTATTCAAATATTATTAATTGAGGTTTCACTTTGAACTGAAAGCCTTGTTAACTGTTTGCTTAAAATAGAAAGTGACATAAAAATGTGTTTTACCTAAAATAACGAATAATTGTGATTAATAATCGTGATTTCAATATTGATCAAAAATAATCGTGATTATGATTTTGGTCGTGCAGCCCTAATAAACACCTGGAGAAATGACGCTTAATGTGCAAGAACAATGGGATTCAACAGCAGAATTTCACAGGCAAATCTCACCACACTTCTAAAACCGGCCTCCACTTTAAGGAAAGGGCTCGTTTTCCTTTGCAGAGCGAGTTGAAATGAGGACAGTGTGTAGGTGGAGAATTTTTCTCATCACCACATTCTGGAACGCATCATGTTATATAAAGTAAAAATCAATTGGTTGGTTGCGATTTCAGTGTGAGAGTGTGGAGGGGGCTGCAGTGAAGCAGACAGGAGCTCCAGACAGGCCAGGCTGTGCCCTCTGCTCTCTGTCAGCAGGATAAAGAACACACGGCCTCTGCTGGACCAGCAGATTCCAATTAGCACCTCCGTGACTGAAGTCCTCTCCCTCTCTCTCCCTCTCTCACATACATACACACACACACAGCTCTGTTCACATCTCTCTGCAGGTTGCAGGGGTCAGTGCAGCAGCAGTTTTTAAAGCCCCTGTGGTGCAGCTGCCTTCTCTCGTTCCCTCGTTCGCTCTTTCATCCTGTGCAACAAGCTATCCCTATTTACCATGTTCTTTTTTGTCCTCTCTCTCTCTCTCTGGTGGTCTTCATGAGGGACAATGTGGGTGACTGATGCTCCACCCCCAGCAGGAATGATAGAGCAAACAGAGCTGAATGTTTGGACTAGAGATGTGCACAAATCATATCAATCCTGCACCTGGCTTGCCTGCCACCACCTCCCCCACAATACTCCTGGCAGTCACCAGGGACCGGGGGCCAAACACGCGACCTATATTTCACACGGTCTTACACATAATCAACACACTGTGTTCACTATTATAGGTAACTTGCAGCTGTTGTCTGAATAGTGACTTCAATACAGACTTTATTGCTCTGAGCCTTCAAGGTTATGCACCAATATGAAGCTGATGCTGATGTCTGATATTTTCTGTGGATAGTAATGCTGAAATCAATAAAAGTAAATTATCAAAATTGGTACTAGTTTACAGAAATGTGTAAAATTTATAATGTAAATGTGTAAATGTAGCTACAACAATAAAATGCAGATTTTTAGCACAACATCCCAGCATCATTAATTTTACCTAAATACAGAATAATTAGGCACCAAATATCAGTTTGAATTGCTGGTTAAATCTAAGCATTGGTCCATGTACATACACTGGACTCACATCAATGTTTTTTTCCCCAAATTATTATCTTTTAATGATTTTGGCACCTTAACTTTCACTGTGACCCGGAGGAGGGGGGGGGATATAGTGTTCAACTGAAAACAGGAAGGCTTTTAAAATAAACTCTTTTTCATAAGAATTGTCACTGACGTGCTGCTACCAAATATAAAATCCCAGAATTCACAGAATGCTGTTTTATTTGATCTGTGCTAACAAACGCAGATGCAGGAGAAAAATCTGATCGTCCTTGGCTCTCTTCAATGATGCAGACATTTTGGCAGCCACTCTCAGGCAGAAAAGATGCCAAAATTAAGGACTGCTGACCCAGAGCTGATGACTGAGTGCTGACTAGGTTCTCTCTTCAATTAGAGATGATGCCTCCAGCCAAACCTGAGTTTTCATTTTTCAGGCGTGGGTCACCTTCGGCCCACGTGTGGGTCAGGTAAGATTTCGTATGCATGGACCTGATATTGACAAAGCACTTGCCCTGGTTGCCAAGAAACTGAGTGTTTTGCACTGGCCGGCAGGAAGCTGTTTAGAGGAACGAGCAGCAGGTTCAGTCGTGACTACAGCTGCCCGGGCTTCATCAAAACAGTCACGCTGAGGCCAACCTCAGAAAATAGGCTCCATTTCCTAGAATGCTACACGCAATTTGGCACCATTACTTCCCATATATGAGCCATTAGGTGCTCGCCCCTCCAGTCCTAGTCTATATAAAGTCTGAATATGAGTTTATCAAAAACTATGAGACCTACCAGTCTGTCTATGGTCAAATCAGGGGTATTTAGTCACATACTCAAAGGTCACCTGACATCTTCCAGGCAGTCAGACACTCGCCACACAGCATATGACTGGAAATCGTAAAGTTAATTATTGCATCAGTATTTCAATCATTTATTTATTTATTCTAATTCTGTGAATGACCTCTATTTCAAGGTAACAGCACACGCAGAGGATTACTCATTACCTCAATAAAAAACTATAGTACAAACACAAGAGCTGTAATGGTTGATTTATATGTAACACATTTCCAATTCTGGCCATCCGATAGTGCTCTGGTTCCAGGACAGTTGAAGGACGAGCTACATGACACGTGTAGGTTAACCCTCTAGAGGGCATCCACAGAAACCAGATCAAACACAGAAACTGGTTTAACCTTTAAAATGGTAAAGGCCAGCATGTGGCACTTATCTGTAATTCCTCCCTCTTAGATTTCTAACATAGAACCAGTTAGGCTTGTCATTAGGATAGGGCAGTGTGACAGCATATCATGGTATGAAGACATATCTATATCCCAAGATATCATACCCCGGGGTTAAACCGCAGGATGATATGAAGGTATAAATCAATAGACGCCACGCAAGCCTCACTGTCAATTATACACGTCAAATATATCAATTCTATGAGTAACCAAGTGCTCCGGTGATTATTTTGACCATTTTAATCTGACATGTACTTTGGGTCTAATGTTACTTTGTTAATGAATCCTAGCTTTTCCACAGTACGTATGGGCACCACATCTTTTGCAATATACATCGCAACAGCGTTTGTTATCGCCTTCCACTGTGCCCCATTCTTATCACATGCACTGGGGCATTAACAGAAAGGTTGACTATTCGACTTCAAGTCGCGTGAAGTTGACTAGTTGTGTGTTTTTTTTCCTCTCTATTTGCGTGCTTGTGTACACAACGCAGTCTCTGCCTCTGATTGGCTGACGATGACACAAGTATCCTTGACTTAACCAATAGGGTGCGCTGTGCTAATTTATCCATGTAGAGCGGTGCATCGCATTAGTTCCGTGTGTAAAATAAGTAATACAATCGATTTTCATAAAAACAATTTGAATTAATCAATAAAATCGATATATCACCCACCTCCACTTTGCATGCTGCTGTTTTACAATGAATCCGTCTCTGATAGTAAATTTGAACAGTACTTGAGTAGTCTGTGAGGCTCTTTGCTGTCAAAGAATTACAAACATGCATCCACTTAACGCTGTGATTATCCTTCAAATAGCAAAGTAACTACTAATTGAGTCAAGTATGTGTCACAGCCCTAAAACATTTAATAATCGGTGGTATTTACTGAACAACCAGGGGTTTAAAAAGCTGATTTTAACCTGTAGGCTCCTGTCTCTAAATAAATCAAAAGTGCTGAGGTCTAAGGTCACTCTCAGTAACAGATGTTGCAGCGGGAGGTGCCGCAATCCAGATTATGTACAGCTGAAAACTCCCATCCTGTCCAGTGAGGCTGAACTGTGTACAGTGCATTAGGGACGGCTCCCTTGCTCTCGGTTAAGTGTTTGTTCTTCTGAGTGCATTGCGCTTGTTGGAGCACAGTGTGTTCTACAGCTATAACTGCTGACTGTAGTTTGTGCTTAGTGAAACAAACTGGACCATGGGATGAAAATACACTAGCAAAGGGCTGTGTGGCCTGCGACAGCTGAATGTCTGCTTTTTCTCTGTATTTAACCCAGGAACACAGCACACAGGGAGCAGTGTGCGAGGACGGTACCTTGCTAACGGGAACCTCGTGGTTAGGGAGTTAAGAAAAAGTAGGACACTTCTGTAAATGTCTTTGTTAATGTGTATGTTTATAGGCATTAATAACATGTTCCAGATCAGCAACATCTTAATCTAAGTGGTCAGATTTACAATCGTTTTTGCTGCTTACCCAGAAAAAGGTCAGAACATAATGAGCTCGGTTTCTGAAAAGTCACAGGGGTGAGAAATCTTCAGACTCACTCACCTCTTCTATTGTGATTCTTCTCTCTCACATTACAGCCCTTTGTCTGTCTGAGAGGATCGCGTGGCTCCTTTCTCTGTGCAGCTCTCCAGAGAGCACTGACAGCGTGTGTGTGTGTGTGAGGCCCTCTTGGGGGTGCAAATAGCCATGTGTGACTGTGTGTGATGGCAGCTTAACAGAACACAGCCGCTGATCTTAGGTGGAGTATAAACTTGCCTTCACTCGTCTCTCTGACTCCTGGTAGCCCCCGACTGAAACTAATGCTCTAATAGGCAGGTTCACCTCTCTGTTTGTTTCTTTCCTGACTGCATAGCAATTTGTTCCACCTCAGGCAGTTTTGCGATTAAGAGATTAGTTTACAGTGTTTAAGCCTAAACACGGCCTTCCGTCCGGGCGTGAGCCATGGAACAGCTGCAAGCTTCTAGGGATGTCACGATTACTCTACAAAATTTAATTATTTGATATAAACATATGTTTTAGTTTACCTTCTCAATAAATCTGCAATTAATAGCCATATGGATGATGACATATCAATGGAGTTAAATAATAATTAATATTGTATTGATTCTTATTGGGACAGGATCGGATAAGATTAAATTTCCATGTGGAAAAACTTCACCACAGGACTGATAGAATGGAAAGCAACAGAATGGGAGCAGATCCAATATGGAAAAGGCGGGATCACAAAAAAGGCCTTCACTTGAACAACCAACCATGCACAGCCTTTCACAGATCTAAAAAATAATTTGTTATATTACCATTATTTTTATTACATATACATTATTAACAGATCTACCAGGATTAGCACGACAGAGAAATATATCATCCCTAAAATATATCTTTTATCTGTCTATTTGTCTGTGTATCTCTCTCTATATATATATGTGTGTGTGTGTGTGTGTGTGTATATGCATTTTGTACATGTGTTTTCCTGGAACAGTATTTAGCTCAATGCTACACGCTGCTCCTCAGGAAGTGGCAGCCCTGCAGCATAAAGATGGCAGAGGTTTAGCCCTTCACTTTTAGTGCAGTAAGAGCTTCCACTCTGCGGATGTACATCTCTCTGTGCCGTTAATCCCTTCTATAACAAGGGTTCTGGTTAAGTAATGGCAAACGAAAGGAGGAGATGGAATAGATGAACCCATGGACGCAGTCTTCTGTAAACAAGTCACTTCTGTAAACATGTTAGAGTTAGAGCTGTTTTAATTATAGGATAAATACAAGACTGAAATTCTTGATGAACTAGCAATGATCAGTTAGTAATCTGTTTGACTGTAATACTCTCATACCGTATGCAGATTAAGTCTTTTTCAGAGTTTCCTTCTACACATTCTTCTCAAATCTGTGAAAAGCTAAGTCCATTGTTCTGCCATTGTTCTAACTTTTGATTGCAAAATGAATTATTGGTACATTACTAAACTGCTAATACAGTTGATAGTGGCAGCTTGTCTTTTAGTAGACTGAATCAAATCCCATCTACTTAGAGGAGAATTAAAGTTTACAGAGGAAATCTGAATGAACTTAAGGACCTGGAATTAGCCTGCACTGCAGCTAGGCACCTTCAACACATAAACACCTTAAACACAGCCAGCCTTCTGATGTAGACTCGTTAATTAACGGAAAACGAAGGCCTCGGCCAGCAGATCAGGGCGCAGTCGATTCTTCATTCGACTGGATACAATTAGCAGGACTGTTTAGAAGATCGAGCTAATTCGTCTGGTTACAGCCGAGGGCGTCCGACACGTGGAGCGTCTGGCATTGAGGCAGGGCATTGTTTTCACCACACTAATGGTCTTACACAGACTCTGACACACTCAGCTATGGGTGTACTAAGTTTGGTGGGGTGTGCAATTGCACAGACGTTTTAAAAGCTGTCTGCTGCATTTCTCGGATTTCAGTTGTTGCCTCGAGGAGGTGTGTCTGTGTGTCGATATTGTTTGTAGATGGGGATTTATGAGTGTGTGTGTGTGTGTGTGTGTTTGTAACATCAGAAGTGTAATGGAAGACGAGCAGAGGCGCAACGTGAACCACGCTGATCTTGTTTACAGCAATTAACGAGAGACAAGAAAACACTGACTTTCGTGGAAGTGAACATAAATGGAAGAGCAGTAGGGCAGGACAGGGTGGAGCTCGAGACAAAAACAACGCACACGTGACAAGGGTGTGAACGATAAAAATATAAACAGAAGCACGTGACTTATGGTGCGTGCGTGTGTGTGGCTGCGATAGAGGGATGAAGACAGTGAGCCTCTCCCCACCAATCCTCACCACATTCTATAGGAGCACCATCGAAAGTCTCCTCCCCTGTTGCATCACTGCGCTGTCTCGGCCTGTAACACCCTGCAGCGGCACCCTAACAACCTCACTGTTATAACTCCATACTTACGCACTGTGGTTTTTCTATGCTGCCGACTGAATAAGAAAATGATTCCAGTGCAACATATGCTCATGAGAATGCAAAAATTTTATTGATCCCTCATGTGCAATAACGTGTATCTATAATGCAATATTTTAATTTCTGCTAAACTACGTTTCCCACGCACACTGCTGTTATGCTGCTACATTGTGTATTTATTGTAGTGTTCTGTCGTCCCTGGATCTCTGTTCAGTGCTGTAACTGTCACCTGTGCAGTAATCAGACCTACAGTGCAACACTCATCGCTCCAGAAGGTTTACGTAATGTCCACACTTGCTGTCTGTCTGTTGTACCCTGCACTCTGTTGAATGTTGTATGTTGCTACATGTTGCACTGTGGTCCTTAGAGAAATGTTGTCTCATCTCTCTTGATAAAATGGGACAAACATAAAGCTTCACAGCTTTAATGATTACTTTGACAACCGAGTCATTAAACATACACACCATTCATAAGAGCAAGCATACTTTTAGTTCATCTACTGTAAATGTAAAAGTGTAGTCAGAAATGAGCAGTAAGCCTTCTTCTTGCACTTTATATTTTAGCAAAACAGTTCTCCACGCTTTAAAGCACGATGAGGCTCCTGAAGGTGGTATTTTGTCAATAAAAAATGTGTCACAATTGTTTTTCCTAGTTTCTGACCTTGACCCTGTCATGCCCTAGGTATGAATGACTGATTTTCTTCTACATCAAAACCTTGTACTTCATAAATCCAGATAGAAGTTGATGTTATTCGTGTTCTCATTATTAAACAGGCTCTCTCTCGCTCTCTCTGAGGGTTCTGATGGTGTGATTTTAAATTAAGAAAAGCCTCACAGTTGTTTTTCACTTGTTTTTGTCCTTATTTTTGTGCTGTAGGTGTGAATGACGTCATTATCTCCTACATCAAACACGGGCAGGACATAAATGCAGAGAGGAGTTCATGTTATTGGTGTTTCTTATTACTTCTCATGCTCTCTCTCTCTCTCTCTCTCTCTCTCTC
>JBBPDB010122530.1:0-17644 GCA_037974465.1 Brachypetersius altus
CAGGCATTCAAAATAAAGGTCCTAACACATGAACAAAACAGAAAAACAGTGGCCTCTAGCGGCCACGGACCGTGACACATGTCTTTATAATTATTCTACTCCCTCACACTGAATGTCTTTCACCTGTTTAACTAAATCCGAAACTGAACTGTATTTGCTGTTTTCATTGGTTATGTATTATATCTGTTGCTTCATTCTCTGAGTCATATGGTTAGACTAGAGAAGTTGTAGTTGCGTGGGGAGAGTTCTTACAGTAAGTGTGGAGCCTCACGTTGTTTGGTGGAAAATCTTTAGACCATCTTTAATTGTTGTAGGTTTATTTCATATGTCTCTTCTTTATCTCTAGGAATTCTTAGTTTTATTACATATTTTCCATTATTACTACCATTTCCAATTTCCTGTGAGTCCTGGGGTCACAACTGATAACTCCCTTGGTTTTGTTTTTACATGAAAGAGGAGGGGACATCATGTTACATCAAGAGCTACATCGTGGGAATTCCATTTTATTTCTTTATACACTATACTTTCCAGTACTGCAGTTAGTTACATTATACTGACACATCTGTTTTTCAGGATTTGGGCAATCCCCCTTAGATGCAGTGAAGGGCTTAATCTTAATGCACAAAGCAAGGTCCATAAATACATGGTTGGATGAGTTTGGTGTGGAACAACTTGACTGGCCCACACAGAGCCCTGACCTCAACTGCATCCAACATCTTTGGGATGAACTGGGCATCTTGGCATCTAACAAAATGAACTGCAAGGGAGATTATGAGCCAGGCATTCTCGTTCAAAATTAAAGTCTATGTATTTGAATTTAAGGTTATTTCCATACTGTTCAGGCGTCCCAATACTTTTGTCCATATAGTGTACTATGTTTGCTAGCTAGAGAAACAGAGAAATGGTTAATAGGTTTACAGGCTAAAACTATATTTACTTTTTTTGGTGGGAGCTTTTTTTCCTTTTCCAGACTTCTTTTTGTTTTTAAATGACTTAAATAGTAACTCCACATTCTGTAACATTTACAGAGGTATTGGAGGATATGTTTCAACATTTGATACTGTGAAAATTCCCAGGAAGAGGTGGGACCAGGAAGAATTCTGGAAAGTATTCTTTATTGGTTTCTTGGTGGCAGCCAGGCACTCTGAGATACTCACACAGAAACAGAAGGTCACTGCATTCTGAGAACAATCTGTTTACCTAAGATAAACCATTACTTACGACAGATTAGATTATCACATATAACACAGTGTACAACATAGCGATCAGGCAGAATGGGCTTGAAGAGCCACATTACCAGTGCTATGCAGGCGACAGAGCTATGCTGGGATTCTGGTATGAAAATGAGAACACACATATAACCCCATGGTCACCACATTATCAGGCCCACCCTGATAATGTGTAAGAATTTACTGCTTAGTGCCTGAGACACACAGGGTGTGGTTTGCCTTGCTTGTTCTTAAGACCAGGCTCTATTTCAGCAGTGGAATGAAGGCTGCTCTCTGTTCTTTCCTAAGTACAGAAAAAATTACAGCTGAAGATGATAAAGATTTGAACATAGCTGTGATGTAGCGAGTTAATCCACTGAATGTGCATTTCTGTTCAGTTTTGATTTCCAAACGTGTGTGTTTGCACACAGTGTGAACAGCCTAGAACTGCTCTCATTTAACTTATTAACCAAGTGAAGCAGTGGGCAGATAGAAACTCAGTGCCTAGTGAGCAGTGTGTGGGGACGGTACCTTGCTCAAGGGTACCTCAGTGGCATCACAAGTTGTTCTGGGATTTGAACCAAGACCTGATTATGGGCAAGTCCCTAACTACGAGGCCACCAGCTGCCCCAATTTAAGACACAACCCATCAAACCCATCAAATTAAAGGAAAACCTCAATGTTTATAACCCAATCTCTGTTGGATACATCAGTGGCCTACAGTTCACAGATACTGCCAACTATTTCAACATGTTTCTCTGTTGCTGTAAATATATGCAGAAACAAATCGACAGGTCCAGTATGTAAGTGAAGTTGTTTTTCTGTAGAGATACAGATGCACATGCAATACAGATTCTGTTTTTTTACATAGTTACATAACACGTTTTTTTCACTGAATACTCATTTCTGTTTAGTTTTGATGTTCAGAAAAATATACATATATACATTAACCATTGTAAGCCAGTTTTAAGACAGATGTGTATTATACAGATGACAAATGACTATTAATGCCTAAGAATGGCACTCGAAAGCGTGCCAGCAGTCCAGCTTTCTTTTGCTATAATACCACTAAAGGCCCAGGAACAGGCTGAATACTGAATGGGGTCTCTAAACTGCCTCTTAATGCATGAGTTCCATTCAAGTTCATGGCCTCATTCTTATTCAGCATCTTGAGTAGCCAAACAAACGTCACCATAAAGGCTGTAGGTCTATCAAATTGCAACCTTTGTCGAACACAGCTAGTTTAGGAGTGTACATCCCACATTTGGCATCTTAAAAGAGTATGGATTGCTAACTCTGCCAAACACATTATGAAGTTAATAGAAACTGCTGTTGCTAGGCAGGCCAAGGCCCATGTACGTCCCCCCACTGGTACAATGTTTACGTTTACGGCATTTATCAATGTAAGACTGTGGGACAGTACCTTATTTCAGACACAGTGTGTGGTTCTCTTTGCTTGCTTTTTAAAATGGGCACAATTTTTGGAGTGGAATGAAAGCTGGACTCTTCACATGTTTTTTCATCCAAATAACTTGTCCTCTGAGGCTCGGCACGGTGCATCAGGACACTTTCACGGTTCCCTCACCTTCACACAAAAACTGATTTTGGTTTGATCGCCTCGGTCAGCTGTAAATGACTCTGCTCTGGGGTTTGATTGCCCAGGTGCCAAATTGATGATGCTTTTGTGAGACTGATTAGTTCTGCCTGACTGTCATTAAAACCCCAATTTGATTGCCTTGGTCTATTGTTAATAAGCCAGGTCTGAGTTCTATTGCTCTTGTCTGCCCATAATATGACACTGGTTCAGAGTTTGATTGCAGCAGTCTGGTAGTGATGATTCATGTAAAAGAGCACATGACTGTTCTCATACCACCACAGTGTAATATGATTTGACGACTCTGTAGGATAGAAATGGACTGTATAATGTTTCCTTCTTTCTATCTCTACCAGAACTGGGCTGCCAAGCTGCATCTGTGTGGGAGTGTGTATGTGTGCATGTGTCTGTCTGTCTATTTCAGTCAGAATGTAAGCCTTCTGGCATTTGTTTATGTGCGGCTGCGTACACGCATTTCCGCGCATGATTCATGCATCTTTTTTTTTATTTCTCCATAAAATGAAAATGAAAGCACCAGTGAGAACCCTGAAGCATGTAATGCATAGAGAAACCTGTATTCCTTGGTTTGTCACTCACTAACAGCTTTGCATTTAGGAAATTTACTTTTGGCACAAGAGGGCGCATAGTTGTTCTCATGTTCCAAACACTCTCATGGAATTCAATTTCAACTGGAAACCAATTTGGCTGATTCATCTAATCAATCACCTTCAAGGCAAGCCCCATCAAATAAAAGGACTATTTCAGTGTTTTGTTGAACCTAATCTGCATCTAAACCCAGCTGCATCTGTATCCTACAGTCCATTACTGCAGCCAGCATTTTCAGGATGTATCCCTGTAGCTGTAAACACACTCATTACAGAAGCAAATGAACAGGTGCTTTCAAACAAATCAGGTTGTTCTTGTCTAGGCACAGAGACATTATACTTGCATATGCAGAAGAAAGAAAAAAAATCACAAAGATGTGAGGCTGTGTATGTGCAATTTTGATTTTCTAATATAAAAGATATAAAGTAGCCCCTTGTAGTCGCATGTGAAAACACCATACACCACGGCACACAATGTGAACAATCGGAAATTCTTCCTCTGTATTTAATCCATTCACAAAGTGAAGCAGTGGGCAGCCAGGAGCAGTGTGTGGGGACGGTGCCTTGCTCAAGGGTTCCATCAGTGGTGCTCATGGCAGTCCTGGGATTCAAACCCACAACCTTCTGATCACAGTGGCAACTCCCTAACCAGCAGGCCACCGGCTGGCCCACAAGTTTGCCCCCCACCCCCCACCTATCTACCCCAGGTAAGGTACTTGGGGTAGGTCCATCTTCTGGATCATGGCATAAATATGTAAGCTATACATTCAAATGGAATGTTATCAACACTTTTTAAGCATCACACTGGCACTAGTATGCATGCCATGGAGCCAGCAGTGTAGGGTTTTTTTCTCTGTAATGGCACTGAAGGTCTAGAAGCAGGCCAGTTAAGCCCCCCCACCCACTCCATCAGCACCATTAAGAATGAATGGAGGAACTACATTTATGCTTAATGCTTGATTTCCATTGAAGATCAACGCCCTGTGTTTATCCAGCATCTTGAGTAACCAAAGAAACTTCAACATGAATAGTAACTCGGAGAGTGTACACCCTATGTAAGAGTAAGTTAGAATAGCTTATGCCTCTTGTAACCTAGAAGTTGAATTGTTTCCGATGATACATATGTTTTAGTGACATCCTTGACTCAAATTAGACTTTAAGTGGCTCCTTATAGTCTTACGTAACACACCACTGCATTTAACCCATTCACTAAGTGAAGCAGTGGGCAGGCAGGAGCACCCGGGAGCAGTGTATGGAGATGCTCAAGGGTACCTCAGTGATGTTACTACCAGTCCTGGGATCCGAACCCACAGCCTTCTGATCGCAGGGGCGACTCCCTAACCTCCTCGCTACATATACAAATATATCCCAAGATGAATGGCTTAAAATTGCAATGATCTGTCCAGATGTTTTGATCTATCCAGATGTTGTGAAATGAAGTAACCTGTATCTAATCATATTAGGTCTTATATCTTTCAGGTTCTAGCAAGTTGTTTATGCAGACCAGGGCTCCTAACCTTGGTCCCGGAACCCCCCTCTGCTCTGATCATTTTGTGGTTTTTTATCCTCCCAGCAAACTTGATCCAACTAATAAGCTCCGTAATATGTCTTTTCAGAGTTGACGTGTGTGTTTTAGAGCAGGAAGCTCTCAAATTTGCAGAGCAGCACCAGAAAACCTAAAGGTAGTTGATGATCTCTGACGTTTTCCTAGATGTAAAGATTACAGAGTGAGCAAACTGACATTGATCAGTTTACCATGAAAGGAAGTTAAACAAGTACCCGCATTCTCAGGGTTAGAGCAATGCTGCTCTAGGCTGTCTCCATCAGATTTGCAGTTTCACAATCAAGGAACAACACAGGAAAGTAAACTCCACGTCCATCCAGATCAATGAAATATGGTAAAAGTACAGTAAACTTTGTCACAAAAGTTAAGCTGGCTTGTTATTTGTGTATCTAAGCTACAGTACACAGAGAACACTCCGAACAAGTCTCTGAACAACCACTCCAGTAACCTGGTTCCAGATACACAACTTTTAGCCAAACTGCTGAAATTCTCTCACTATAGGAAATGATCGTTATTTGTAGAGCAACACATTTACATAAAATAGAGCATTACATGCAAATACTGAATACTATGTTGCAAAATACTTTTGCTATTAGTCAGAAAACAATGATTAGGTTCAGTTTACTCTGCGGTTTCTGTTGATGTCATGGAGTTCAGTACTCCATTCTCCTCTTCCTGACAGGCATGGTAATGTTAACTGCAGAGTCTGGCTTTAATTAGGTGCGCAGAGGATAACGCCTGTTAGAAAGCAGCTGTTTATATTTTACGACTTACGTTCATGTGAAATAAATTTCATTATTTGTTTTAGCTAAATTAAATACAGAACAGACTCTGATGTCAAGCCACACTTGTTAGGTAACTAACCTAACCACATATACCCAACAAGTCATGGGTGTTTTTTCTTAGATTTTAATTTGTAGTGTGGTGCTTTATGCATCCTAGGGTGTTTTTTCAACCTGACATTCTGCACCAAGGTCTGATCTGTGGTTTATGTTTGTGTTACATTGGGTACGTTTATTTTGGTCAGTTAGATGAATTGCATCTTGCTGTAATTGACACTTATTGTTTAAATTTGTATCAAGACCATCTTTTCTGTTTGGTCAGGGTCTGGATGGTGGAATCTAATGGTGGCTTTTACAAAGCCTGTTAGTAACTTTATTACCACAATTTTTGGGGAAAGATCACATTAGATGGTCTTTTTCAATAATCTGAGTCTTGTAATCTGGTTTTTTGGTGCTGTGGATTCTACCCAGCAACAGAGCCTTGCATTCTGATGACAAAGCATTCCAGCGGCCTAACAAACTTCAGTTCCTGCAGTTTTCTAAGTTACTCACTACTGGCGTGGTTTACTTTCATGTAAAGGAGAAGTGTTTCTCCTTTGTGATTATGGTGGCATCTCAAAAAATTTTAACATTTTCTCTTTTATGAAACCTACTTGTAACTTTTTTTTACCAGAGCTATTGATGAAATATCACATTAGATGGTCTTATTTAATAATCTGAGTCAAGTTTTTAGTTGTTGTTATTATTGGTGGTTTACTTTTACTTCTGTTGGAGTCATTATTTAATTTTGACGCCTTTTAGTAACCATATATATATATATGCATATTTAATATGAAACATTTACTACATATACTGTAATATAAGGACACATTATAATAAATCCAAAGTATACTATACCATAGAAGCAATAATAATAATAATAATAATAAATAATAATAATAATACAAATAAATAACGTATATGTAATAGAGATTTGTCAAAGTAAAACATAGTCTAATTTGTGTCTCCAACTGAAGATAATATGCACGTCGCTAATCACAGCAGATCACTGAGAGAGCGCCATCTGTGTGTGTGAGATTCGGTTTTCTCTCAAGATCTTTGACAAGGGGGGGCGAGAGAGAGAGGGAGTGTGTGTGTGTGAGAGAGAGAGGGAGAGAAAGAGAGAGAGAGAGATTCAGAAAACGAGAGAGTGTGTGTGTATGTGTGTGAGAGAGAGAGAGAGAGAGAGATAGAGAGAGAGCGAGGGGAGATTCAGAGAGCGAGAGAGAGTTCTGTTCACTTTCTCTCCCGGGTGTCTGCGGGACTGTGATACGTTTTCAGGCTCTCTTTCTCCGGATGGATTTCTGAGTGCTGCCGCTGCTCTCTTGGGGTGTCTGTTGTGCGCATGGGACTGGTGGTCTCAGGGTCTCAGGGGCTTTCTGTCGGAACACTCGCCACTGTCCGTGCCCCATGCTTGGCTCCAGGGCTCCGTAACTGAGGGCTGTTAGTCATGGCCGAGCCGGGAGCTGTGTCGGACGCGCTGGCGGCTCCTCTGCTTGAGTTCTCCTCGGACTCCGCGTCTCCCGGACGTGATGCGGCTCGGCGGGGCTGTCCGGGCCACGGCGCCGAGGGGCTCTTCTCCAACGGCGGATACAAGGAGCTCAGCAGCCCCGCGGTGGGAAGCCGGGCTCGGGACGCGTCCGCCGAGAGGAACCCACCCTGCGGGATCATGAAGGTTAGTGCTCTCCGGAAGGTCTGCTCCTTTCTCCTCGGTTCTCTCGTTCCATTACCCGGCGGGGCAGCCTGGAGACCAGGGGCTGCTCCAACTGTGCAGAACTGCAATCCAGTCTTCAATCACTGTCCCTCACAGACACAGCAGATCTCACACCAGCCGTTAGATCCTCAGATCCTTACCTCCCATACAGGACACTAGTCCGTTCAGGTCTTTGTGTCTGTCTGTTTGTTTGTTTGTTTATTTATTTATTTGTACCTGAGATGAAGGGTAGTCACGTTAGTTTTATTTATTTATTTTTTACCTGTGATACAGAAGATGCTAAAAAAGGAATATATTAATTTATTTATTCAGTGGAGGCTAGTTAGGTTATTTTCATTTTTTAAACACATGTATTTATTTATTTGTTTGTTTGTTTATTAAACTGAGATGCAGAACAGGCCAGGCACTATTTATTTATTTTAATATTTTACCTTTTAAGAGGCTGGTCAATTCATTATTATTAGAATTGTTTTCTTACCTGAGATGCAGTAGAGGCTTGCCAGTTTACCTGTACCTGAGATGCAGCAGCTCAGAGGCCAGTCAGCATCTTGTTTGAGTGATGGTGCTGCAGCTATAGGCTGCTATTTATTAACTATAAACTACTGCCTTATTAACTGGACTGCAGACACACAGACAGTAGTGGTTTGTTTTAGATGAGATGCTGTTGTTCACAGTCTGTAATATATTGTACTTGAGATTTGAATGCAGGACCACAAAGTGTTCCCATAGCTGAGGCTCGGCAGTGTATTTGTAATTGAGATGCTGGTGGTAAGTTAGTGCCCCACTAACTGATGCAGTAACTCAGGAGTTATAGTCACTGCTGTAAACCTGTGCAGTACATAACTGCACGAGTACAGTCACTTCGAACTGTAGTTTGGGGGCTACTCACTGTCTTTTTAAACTGAAATGCAAAAGTTAATGTCTTAGTAAGTGAGATTCAGTAGCTCAGATGGTGTGATCAGTGTCTTTTTTTGCTGATATAGATATATATATATACACATATTGAACTGAGGTGGGAAAAGAAATGCCTAAATCCCAGCAGCTGCAGTAGCTCATGGCATCACAAACAGCCAACAAGCAGTAAATCTGCAGCCCTTCAGAGCAGTATGTCATCAGCGTCCGTGACACATGAGCTGTGACTGTGCAAATGCCGCGTCACTCAGAATCATCCGTTGTTTTATCATGCAGTCTTCACGCGCACTGCTCTAGATGTGACATTGCTGATAGAGGACTCGGACACAGGCAAGCTGATAGCTGCTGTCCGGTCATGCCGGCTGCTTTCTTACTCCCAGGCAGAGGAGAAATGGATATGCATCTGATCACTGCTATAATCTAAAGCAAGCCCAGACTGCATTAGAGACGCTTATCTCCCCTCTACCACTTTGCTCCATGGCTCACGCCCAGCCGAGGAGCCGGGTAGCTTCTAACCTGTTTCTTAAACTTAAGATGCTAGGGATGAGGCTTTAATAGGCAGAAGCAGTAATCAGAAATATTTCTTTTGAAATACTATTATCTATACTATTATCAAGTGTTCTGAGTGTGAGACACGGGCCATTCGCCAAGTTTGCATAGGCATGACAGAGCTAAATCAGACATGACAATGTTTATCAAGATTATTCTATATTTAAGTATCATACTTGATAGAGGTGAACAATATGATGTAATTTCATGAATGATGTTATTCACGATATTGTGACTGGAACTGACCAAAAAGAGCTGGATTTAAAAAGAGTTGGACTATATAAAGAGGTGGATTTACATGGGAATTGTGAGCCAATTCCAGCATGAGTGGGAGTATATGAGAGGATGGACGAGCAATGTCTCCTGAAGATAAAGCCGGAGCAACCAACCTTGGTCTGCGTTTTCAGGGGTGAAACCCCCTTTAGATTTTCTCCTGTAGTTGTAAAAGAGAAAAGAACTGTGGTCACTTGTCCATTGTCCATCAGTGGCCTTGCTAATTGATTCGATTTTGAACGGAGAGTGACAAGGCATTGAGTCTGAATTGAATTAGATCGATGAATCGATCAGTTCGTTTGATTAGGTGAGCCTTGGCTTAAGAATTGTGTGACACAGGAGCTTTGTTGCTAAACTAATTGAGATCGCTAGCCTGGATTGGGTAGGCAGAGATTAATCATCACTCTCTATTGGAGCATGCAAACACACACACACACACACACACACACACAAACACACACTTGCAGGGTAGAATATCCAAATTGCTTTCACTCTCTCTTGCTCCCTCTCTCACGCACATTCACCATCAGCATCCGGCATACTGTTACCACTCAGAGAGAGAGAGACAGAGGGAGAGATGGGGAAAGTGAGGTAGAGAGAGGGAGGGACATGTGTATATATAGACTTATGTATTAGAAACATTAAACGTATTTCAATCCCCTGAAACATACTAAGTTCAGAGAAAGGGTTGAGGTTTGTAATGATACACTCAGTTCAGAATACTGTTTGGTCATCAATACTAGGTTCACATTTCGATATTTTAACGATGTCTGAGTTATGAATCTGTATTGTTCCATGACCTACATCTGAGCGCAGACCTGGGGATGACATTGAACCTGCATGTGTAGGTTGATTTCCACTTGGTGTGCAAATATTGCAATTGATTTATATCAGTGTTCCACCTACAAAACAGTGCTTTCACTGCCATGCTGAATGGAGGAAAACACATGATTAGGCAGTATTTTTTTCCTGAACGCCAAACCCTTCTCTTCAGTTTTTCTGTGTTCTGTGTATTGTGTGGTTTTCAAGAGCGCTCTCTGGGTGTTGTATTCCTTCTTGAGTGAACAGTAATTACACTCGGCTTGTCTGATGGCCGCTGTGCGACGTGAAATAGTCCTGCACAGCTGAGGTTTTTCACTGGTTTTCTGCGTTTTGATGCTTCTGTGGAAGAGAGCGAAGCGGAAAAACAGCATTTTTCATCACCGTTTAACATTTTATTACCGTTAAAACTCAACAACCTTTATTTTTTCTCTTTTGACCCAAAACCCCAAATTTCCCACATCCCTAGTGTCGGAGTGCCTCATGTGATTAGCTTATGTTTTGTCAACGTTATGGATGTTTTGTTCAGTACCAGATCCGTATTTATACAACCCCAATGCATTCTAACATAGGTGACATTTTCACATGGTTAATGCTAGACTGGATTCGTAGGAGGGATGGGATATTTGTTGACATTTGTAGTGATTACTCCTCCCATATTATATATACCCAAAACTCAGGAAACAATTTGGTTTATGGTAATTGTAAAATGCCTTAACTGACCTTGGAATCTTTTCACTTCTTTTTTATGTGATGATGTTAGTTTTTGCACCAAATTATGGATAGGGGTATCAATAATAATATCGGTGTCATTAAGCAGCAACAGTATCAATATCAGTATCAGTAAATCCTAACAATCCCCATCCATACACTAGATGACACTAAACAAACTGAAAGAAGTCAGTAACTCAAGAATGCACAAGGTCATACAGAGATTGCAATGTGAACACTGCGATGGCATGAACTGTCTCAGATAAAAATGTCATTTTTTATAATAGTATAGTAGAATTACACAGGAGAGTATTTATACAGGAGAGTATTTAAGGTAATAAATCCCTCTGTTTGTTGCTGCATTGTTGTGTTGTGGTCCGGTATTTAATGATTCATGACCTTGTATCAGTCTGCGGCCCAGTGGTTAAGAAACCTGTTCTTGTAGCGGATCAGAATTACACAGATTGGAACACACAACAACAATTAGCCACCATTCTAATGTTAGCTTGATTACACATTTTTCCCCAACAGTGTCTGTCCTAACAGTCTGACCATTCACACAGAAATGTATGTAAAGACATATATTGCCTGTTATTGCCTACTTCTATGAATGGCACTGTCACATTTTGACACTGCAGTGTATTGTGGTGATTGCCCGCTGTTTTGGATGGTTTATGTTTCCGAGGGTAGGGGTGCTGCCACAGCGGCCCCAGAACAGCGTCACATTGTCACTGGGTTGATTCCGTTTGCTTAGCAACTGACATGAAGCAGCGCGTTGTTCTGTCACTTGCTGCCTTTATTGAATTCTGCTGCGACTGTGTGGGTGTCTTTGGCACTGGCACAAGGGAGCAACTACATGGAAAACAGTGTAAAGGATGAACAGGCTGCCAGTTTTATGTTCAAGGCTGTTGCGTTCAAGGGTGATATGTGGGCGTTCCGCTGTTATGCAGGGGGGCCCAAGCCCCGAAAATAAACTATCTCCAATCCGTATCCGAGACACGCACAAAAACATCCCCATACCAGTGGTACCCCGGGGGGATATTGTGATGCACATCCTCCTCCCCACTCTGCCTTTGGCCCACTAAATGCAAGCAATTCACAGAAACGAGGAAATGTGTTTGGAGTGTAGAGTGGAGAAGTTTTGTGAATGGTGAGAAGTGGCATGACTCCTCGGAATCTGGAGAAGGGTCTGTGCTCCTGGGATTGAAAGGGGAAACCCTCAGGGATGGAATTAAATGTCGGGTGTAATACTTTATGTGCCGACACCTTTTTTCGGACTGAAGTAATTAAAAAAGAAATTACGTCTTGAAACTTGTCCCCATTCAGTCAATCAGCCAGGACAGGTTTGGTTCTTCTTTGATTTTGCATTGAAAATACAAGGCTAATAAAGCTAACAAATTATGCACTCTATTAATCTGCATGTGTAAATCACCACCCATTTACCTGTAAAAATGACAAGCTGTTTATAATATCTCAACTAGACTTGCTTTAGTGGTTTCTGTCACTGTATGATGTAGTTTTATGGCCCAAAAATGAATATCATTATAGACAACATTCAGGCATTAATGATGACTACTTATTAAGCATCATCTGCTTTTTCAGAAAACCAAGTGGTAAAGAGTTAAACTGGGTTTTGTGGTTATTTCCCCCTTTGCTTAAACTGTTTGCTCTTGCATGTGCTTTATAGGAAGGATGGAAGGAAAAGTGTTGTTGTTATTATTACTGTCTCTTTAAGTGCATCTACTGATGCTTCCAGGAAGCATCTCTGGTGAGTTGATGTATCCAGAAGCATTAGCAGCAGTACATCTAGAGATACCACTGCTACTATTACAATAGTGGTCGGTGTGAAGCTTAATGTTTGTCAAATTAAAGAACATCCAAAAAACAGAGTTCAGTAAATTTACCATGTTTACTTAGACTTGGAAAGTGTAATAAATAACAGAACTGAGAACATCACCAAAGTGGTTTCCTAAAGGGCAGGCTCTGAATATATACCCAGATGTACAGTGTGGTGCAAAGTCTTAGTCTGTTCTGCAAACTGTTTAAACCCGAATCTGAACAGTGAGGGACTCTGCCTGCAAATACACAAGTTAGCATTAGAATAAATGCAAACAAACAAACAGCATTAAAGAATATCAAGGTTTGTTTTGTTTGTAAAAAGTACTTGAAGTTGAGGAGAACACAGGTTCGGTTCCAGATTTCACCTCGGTGCCTCAAGGCTTTGTATGGATTTGTGAAACTCCACCAGCAGCTCCTGATTTAGTCTAATGAAGCATCGGCTGAGCTGAACCAGGTATTTGAGGTATTTTGTGTGAACTACAGTGTAATACTGGGCTTCCATGAGGAGAGGCCTGGGACTGAGCAAATGCATTGACATAAAAGCACTGTTTACTGTGTTAATATGATTTGCATGCATTCTAATATAAGCTTTTAAAAACATATGCTAAACAGGTTTTAGTACGTTTGCATGGGACATGCTTCCAACTTTGTGGACACAGTTTGGGGAAAAGTCTTTTTTCTATTCTGTCAAGCTCCATAAAGACCTGGTTGGATGAGGTTAGTGTGGAAGACTGGCCCACAGAGAGCCCTGACCCCAACCCCATCCAACACCTTTGGGATAAACTGGAACAGTGCCTGACCTCCTAAATGCTTTAGAGAATGAATAGAAACTCCCAAATCTTGTGGAAAGCCTGTTATAGGGGGACCAACTCCATCAAGTCTATGCATTTGAATTCAGTGTCATTAAAGTCTCATTGCTGTAGTGTTCACTCGTCCCGATACTTTTGTCCATATAGTGTAAATGTTACCAACTTCTATTAAAACTGTATTGAACTATGCCATGCTTTTTTATAACAGCATATCAAACAGTGTCAGAAACCACAATCAGGTAATCAAGTGTAATTGGGGATTGCTCACCAATTTGACATGGTTTGAGGCGATTATGGTATTTAGGCATGCAGGCAAAATAAACATAAGGTTACATTGTTTGTTAACTACATTAACCTTTAAGTTCCAACTGAATTTACTTCAAACTATTGCTTTACATGCTTTGTGGTGTCAGGCATGTTAGCTATGTGTTTTCATGGCTCTTTTCTGTCACCCAGGCTTGCTGAGACACATCCGCTCTCACTAAAAAAGCCTTTGGCTACAGCTGACAGAGTGAACTACGGATGGACTGGAACACACTCTTCCCTTGAACAAGGCACTCCATCTCACTTCACAGTGTGGAGAAGCAGAACTATTCAGACAGGAGCTAGCGCTGCACTGTTAATCGTGTTTTATCAATTTGGATCTGCAGTTAGTTAATCCAGAGTTAATGTATTGTATTTAGCAGCATGCCCTGCTTGCATCAGAATGTGGTAGCTCCAGCTATAAACAGCACTTCTCATCAAAAGAATGCATTTTGTGCTCGTGAACTACGTCAGGAGGAGCATTTATTTAATCATCAGTGATGATGATCTGTACTGAGTAGATTTTGGAGCCCATTATCTGGACACTAGCGCACGAGGCTGAGGCACGCTTTCTGTGGCTACTTGCCGGTCATGTGACTGTAATTGGGGTCTGTTATGTATAGTGGCAGATTAAGGTTCTCAGTGACCCCTCTAGCCCCCAGCCTTGAGTTTTAAATGGGCCGGAATATCGGTCAAAACATGATTATATCCTGGGGAGTTTCTGTCTGAGCCCAAAACCACACTTGACAAAGTTCTGGCCAAACTACATCGTTTTGAGTCTGAAACTGACCTGAGGCCTACAAAAACCTGTCCAATTGTGACCCAAATCGGCTCCTTTTTTTAATGGAGCCATTTTTTTGTCAATTTTGCCGATGTGTGAGTGTGAAGTTTTTTAAAGGGTTTGTGTAATAGAAAAAAACTCTTTTTACTTTAGTACATACACAATGTTAAAGTTTCAAAACGTAAAAGTTTTGAAAGTTTTAGCTGTAACTATATCTGATTTTGAATTTACACTGAATCCATTTGACAATGTGTAACTTGGCCTAATTTAATTTAAACTTCATTTGTTGCATAAAATCACATTATTGGTTATAGCGAACCTCAGTTGAAATATATAACCTACAAGAAATGTTTTTTAAGAAATATATATATATATATTTATATTTTTTTCATTATATCAAGATGATATATGATTATATCAAGTTACATTAACTAAATAGATATCCATGCCAAAATGACCAGCATGTGCAGACCTAATCGGAAATTTGTCAGAATGTAAGACACAAATAAGGGAAATTGTAGAGCAGGAAAAGAGAACAATAACAAACAAAAGGCCTTTTCACAATAGTGGTAGGACTAAAAATAATCAGTGTACATTATATCATGCCATCTTAATGAGCACCACCTGTGAAGAAGTGACGTATTTAGTTTGATTCTCATTTAGACTAGTTTGTCGGAATCCTGCCACATGCCCTCTGTGGTCAGTGAATGCTAAAAGCCGCAAAGAACACTTTTGTGTTTCCTGCTGGGCCCATTCATTCTCCTTTATTAGACATTCATAATACCATGCTTGTTTTTGTGAACTCTGTGTGCTAAGCGGGGTTGAGAGAGCCGCTCGTAATCAGTCTAATGCTCTGATACTCCAGGTTCAGGATGAATAGGACAAACACTATGGGTACCCACTATGAACAAAAGCACCATATTATCAGCATTTACTTACAGCAGAACTGCCACTATACCCTTGTATAGTGTATATACCCTTGTATATAGCCTTGTGACATCTAACCTGTCAACTAAAGTTTTAATCCATTAGTAATAGGGCGGCAAAATATATAATTAATGGAAGGCCGTAGGTAGCGTGTGATTTATAGTATCATTAGTTTGTTTTAGTGTTATCTTGTGTTTAAAATTTTCAGACTTCATGGTCATAGTACGGCCCTCCAGATAACGCCAACTGAAGCAGTAGAAACTTTAGTAAATTAATAAATAAAACCAGGCGTCATGATGTCTACAACATATGTAGTCATTGTATTTACTATCCAAAAATACCAATCAATCTTCTGAGTGTCTTCTGAGTTTTTATATTTAATGTTGATAGCGATAAAATAGTAAAAAAAATAGTTTTACTTGTTGTTTGGGGACTGCTTTCCTTACAGCATCATGCATGTACCGCTCCACCATAACTGGATTGTCAAAAATATATTTTAGGCCTCAGGTATTTATAATCATTGTAGTAAGACATTTATGTAATGTAACTTTTAGAGGCATTACACTCTTCAGATGTCTGGTTCCTAGCACTTGGGCGAGGTTCTCTAGAATGGACCCTTGCACATCTAATCACTCTAAATGACTTTGGTTACATCTTAACCACGTAATTCTACAGGATAAGCGGAATTCACTACATCATAGAAAGGGCCTGTTCACAATATGTAGCAATACAAGAGTAACATGGTGTTTTGTCCATATTAGGTAGCAATAAATGGCCTAATTTTGGAGGGATGGCGGTGGGCTGGCGCCCCACTCAGGGTGAGTCCCTGCCTCGTGCTCCAGGTACGCATGACCCTAGTACGGATTAACAGTTACAGAAAATGAATGAATGAATGAATGAATCTTACAGGAAATTGACACTGTTTGAGACTGTATATGTTTGAGAGTATATGTATCGAACTCTGATAAAGCTGGAATGAGGAACAGAATTCAAGACTGTGTTGCCTTTATTAGCTTATTGTACTGTTGCTAAGCTAACGTGCTAACCACTCCTGTTCCAGTATAATGGGGTTTGGCTTCAGTGATGTAATAGTGTCTCCTTTCATTACAGCATGTGCGAAGAAAACATATGGAAGCAACGTGTGGAAATGCTCACACACACACACACACACACACACACACACACACACACACACACACATACACACACTCAGGAGCAGTATGTTGGGAATCTGGGTCAGTGGTCTCTAGTGTTCACACTCTGCCTCAGCAGAGACATCAAATGACATGAGTGTGTGTGATTTGAAGAAATGTACCCTGTGTTAAAGGTGTGTGGTCTATAAGTAGCACCATGCTTGCCTATTTATTACAGAACAGAGATGGTATTTTGGCAAGTGAAAGCATTGTCATTTTTCACCTCATGGCAAAATGTTTTGTAACGGGGCTGCTATGATTATTTCATTAAAATCAATTAGTCATTTTAAACAACAAATGTCCATTCTCATCTAATCGGCTTCTTTTCTTTGCATTTGAATGATAAGCAGGGAATCTGCATGTCATTACAAAGCTGTGCCCTTCAGTCTGAACGTTCTCCACTAAGAGGAGCTAGTAGATCTATTAGAGCTATTAGGTCATTAATCGACAATACTGTTCTGGAATACTGGTGGACTCAAATAGGGCAACGAAAGGCAAAGCTTCTAAATGCTGCAGAAAGAACTGAATACCAGTAGAATTCATTTTAGCCCAGTCCTACCAGATTTAAGATTCCAACAGCTATGGATCAAAAGACAGGTAAGAGGCAGGCTGAGTGTGTGGGATTGTGGGGGTTTGTGTGTGTGTGTGTGTGTGTGTGTGTGAGAGAGAGAGAGAGAAAGTATTTCTATTTGAGTGTGCATCTATGTCTGAGTATCTCTTTGATAATGCTTCTGTCTCCAACGGTTACGGTGCTGTCAGGGGACGGTGTTCACTCACTCTTCAATAGCACCCAGGGACAGCGGTGTGTGCATGGGAGTGTGTGTGTGTGTGTGTGTGTGTGTGTAGGAGTGCTGTCAAGTATCAGAGGAAAACAGGAGAGGCCTTTACCGGTAGAGCTGAGCAATTCACGACTCATCCGAGTGAATCACCCGGATCCATTAAATAACTCACGAATCACGAATCCAAGGTCTCGATTGAACCGGATCCGTCGAGTCCTAACGTCATCATGTCAAAGTTATAAA
>JBBPDB010122545.1:0-17641 GCA_037974465.1 Brachypetersius altus
GGTTTATGATTTACTTGCGCTTTTTGGTCCCTCTGTGATTCCGTATTACTTCAATCACGTCTTCTCCGTCGTACCGTATATTCTCCGAAAGACATCATGTTCTGAACCGTGACCCATGTACCGTGATGCTTCGGTACAAATACATATATATATATATACATATACATATAACCTACTGTAAGTTGAAAGGTGGACATACAGTACTGTGCCATTCCTCATTTCTTCATATATTGCTTCAAAGATCCTTGTATTTTTTATGTAGTCTTGAGGAACAGTTCTCCAGGCTTCCTGAAGGACCTTCAAAGACTCAGTTTAGTCCAGTCCTTGAACCTGACCAGTTTCAGAGGAATGTTTCTGGTTTTAAGCCACACAATGACCTACGTATGAATCATTCAAGCATTACGCATCTGACTTAAGTCCTGAACCAGTAAAGAAACAGGAGCAGATGATTCCAGATGATCAGACTGTGATCAGTATCCTGGTGGTGCTGAATGCTGAGTGGCTGAAACACCTTGATCTAGGCTCCTTGTGTCTTCAGGCACTTTGCAGCCTGTCACAGTAAAACATTTGTTCCTATTTAATTCATTTAATCTACTTAGTGAGCCAAAGATGACAGGCATAAAATTGTATTTTTGGACCAACAAGCTGATTGAAAGCAAAATCTAAAAAAAAGAGGTGTGGTTTATTAACTTTTGCTCAGTACTGTATATCTGCCTGTTTAGCTTACAGCAGTTCATCTCTGCCCACTCACCCTGAAGTGGTTTAAACTATTTGGATAATTTAAAACAGGCCAAAGTGGGTTTTTTCCTCCATCATCATTTCTTCATATTTTATATTTATGTTGTCCTGCAGAGCTGCACTCCAAACCCTCCTGAACTGGACTGATTCACATTACTGACTTGCACACTGGCTCCCCCCCTAAGGCACAAAACATAGCAGCACATTGAAAAAAGTCCAGGGGCCACTCAGTCCAGGGGTCACTCAGTCCAGGGGCAACTCTAAGGATGAGTAGAATATGGCACACACTCCTTCAGTTATCAGTGATTAGCATTCCAGTGTGTTAATTTTATGCTGTTACTGAATGAAGCACAGTTTGGTTGAAGGAGCTAAAAAAGAAATGTAGCGAGCTTGAGGTGTGTGTGTGTGTGTGTGTGTGTGTGTGTGTGTGTGTGTGTGTGTGTGTGTGTGTGTGTACGAGCGCATTTTTGAGAGAAAAAGGACTGAATGGAGAAAGCATCCCAGTTTTGAAAATATTTACAATGTTTCTGTGATGTTTGGAGGCCAATTAAATTTTTTTACATTTCTGCGTGTGTGAGGGGCTGGATAAGGCCTCTTTGTGTGTGTGTGTGTGTGTGTGAGTGCGTGTGTGTGTGTGTTGCATGTATGTCTAAATGCGCTGCATGGTTTAACACATTAAAGAGTGAATTATTAATGCTTTTGTCTGTAAATACTTTGGTTCTGTTTTTTTATCTGAATCCCTCCTGTTCTCTGCTTTTGGAGATGAACTGTCCCTGCAGCTCGTCTTTACTTCTGCTGTCTAATGAAACTGACATGAGAACAAATAAACTCTCTAAACAGAAACAGCAGAGTTCTCTCTTTTTTTCTGCCCAGCACATGAGTGAACACAGATGTGGTGTGTGTGTGTGTGTGTGTGTGTGTGTGTGTGTGTGTAGCACTTTAGTGAAGGTGTTAATAGAGGATGGTGTGTCAGAGTTTTCACTATAATTGAGCAAAAGTAGAAGTATTTCATTTCTTTATTAGTAGTTAATTTATTCTTCCAAAATGATACTTTTTTGGAGGTTTTTACAATTTCCTCCACATTTTATTCAAGACTAAATCTCTCCCGTTGCCTGGATCTCTCCTTTCACACAGTTCCTGATTGCTGGGAGAGTAAAGCCAGACCTGTGAGCCTCCTGTTCTTCTGGTTTTTCTTCTTTTTACTATTTGGATTTCAGTCCCCAGTGTGTTGTAAAGTTTGAATGTAATGTTTTTATGTAATGTTGTGTCATGTCATATGTAATATGTTGTGGTGTAATATGTTTGTCATGTTGCATGTCGTTTATAAATGTTGTGTATATGTCGTGTATATTATGGGTTGTTATGTATGCTATGTGTTATATGTTACATTGTCATGTGTTACCTCATATGTTATATTTGACGCTATTTTAAATGATATATTTGATTACATGTTGTGTACAGTTACCCCTCAGTTTCAGTCGCGGATTCAGTCTCACACAGAATTTTTTCTGAGAACCAAACGAATCATTTTTTGCGGAATCCTTCACACGTGCGCGGAAAAGTTGGATATCCTCACATTTTTTGTGCTTTTGTGCCGTCCGGGCCTTGTCCACCATGCAAAGTGCTGGGTTGCTAAGCACCACGCCCTGACATAACCCTGGAAAGGAGGAAGTGGCAACGGCAGGACTGGCTCCCATGAGCCTTTGCGGCACCGTTGACCCTGTTATATGTGTTGTTGTGAGTGTTGTTCTGGGGTGTTCTGGATAGGGGCGCAGTACTTTCTGTGTTGCAAATGTCTGTACAAAGCTGTAAACGAATTAATGATGTTTTGCGTGAAGAACAGTGTTATTGCGTTCTCTCTCACACTTGTCATGGTGTTTATGTTCTGTTGCTATTGGTGTTCAGTGTACGGAGCTCATCTGTACAATAGGGATGTGCAATTTTCTCCAAGATATCTCCAAAGTTAATGAGTTTAAAATGCAATTGGTGTGTTTTGGGAGCATGTTTGGGGGCATATTTAGGGTTTACTCTATAGAAATAGCCATTTTTAGGCGTTTTTTAAAACCAAAACACAACAACACGGTTTTCACCATGTGCGTGTGCTCTAGGAACATAACCTAATATGCTTTGTTACATTGTTATATATATGTTATACATGTTATATATGTTATGTTATTTGTTGTTATATTTTGTGCTGTCACGTTATACATATTACGCTATATTTTCTTGCATGCTATATATATTCTTTTATGCTGTTAAGTTAAATTATATGTTCTGCACCTTTATATATGTCATATGTTGTGTTGTTACATGTTATTACATCATGTGTTGTCATTTTATAAGTCCTATAAATGTAGTCACGCAACACACCACACAGTGGGAACAGTGCGAAATTTTCTCTGCATTTAATTGTTACTTGTTTTATCACGTGTTACATGTTATTTTATGTTCTGTGAAGTGTATGTTATGCCATGTTGTGTATTATGTTACATGTTGTGCCGTGTTGATTATGTTTACATTATGTGTTGTTTTGTTTATGTGAGTGGTCACGCAGGCCTGGGTGGAAGAATAATGTTGGGATTTTTGCCAGCGTTCCTTAAAGGTCATCCAAAGAGCCAACAGCTGCTACAGAAGAACTCGACAGGTCAATCCGTCAGTCTCCAGACACGTTTGAGTCCAGCAGCAAGTCATCAGCATGCCTGCGTGATGCCTTGGCTCGGCCTCTGCCGCCCGACTCTAAACCCCAAACACTGACTCTAATGCTTAAGTACGTCCTGGCTCCTTTTATCCACAGGGGCAGGTTCGAGACGGACAAAGAGGCTTTGACCCCTACACTGATCTGTGTGTGTGTGAGTGTGTGTGTGTGTGCGCCAGAGAAACCAGCTGGTCATTGAGAGATACTGTACGTGACTGTGTGAGTGTGTGTGTCTGTGTGCTGCGCTCAGCCAATCAGATACCAGAGAGATCAGCTGGTCATTGAGAGATACTGTGTGTGTGTGTGTGTGTGTGTGTGTTTGGAGGAGGGTTTAAATTGCTCTGACTCGGAGTGATAAACTCATTCAAGCCTGTGAAAGACGGTGAAAGAAGACGACTCGGAAAAGTGCTAAACTCTGTCTTCCAGCCCTTCGTTCTTCAGGTGAGTTTATCTGCTCTTAGAAATAGAGCTTCTTCTCAAATTTTCCTAAATTGAGGACTTCAACACGATTTTTGAAATTCCCCTCGCAATTAAGTGGTGAACAAAGTTGTTCAGTGAGGGTTTGTTGTGAAACGTTCCATTCTGGAGTCAGAACTACTCACTGATGGGGGTGAATGGAACCAGACGTCTGCCTCTAGAAGTTCCCTCACAAACAAAAAGTTATTTCAGAAAATGGTGACGGTTGCGCCGCCTGATGCCTGAGATGTTTTAGCAGAGTTTTGTGGAGATTATGGCTTCAAATGTACTTTTAAAATGAATAGAAGAGCAATAGGTATTCTTATCATTAGTTACAGGCACTGTCTCCTTGGAGCATCTGCGGGTTGAGTCTTACTAAAGGACACAATGGTGGAATTAGGGGTTTGAACCTGCAACTTTGTGGGCCACAGGTTCACAGGTGTGTGTGTGTGTTACCCACTAGACCACAACCGCTCCAGACACAAACAGCACTTAGAAACTGATTTAGTTCAGATTTGCTACTATTTTACCATCAGCAACATCCATACAAACACTCAGAAACTTTGGCATCAATTGTTTTTTGGCAAAATGTGTTCTTGTTAAACTGATGATACGGGAACCAGGTAAAGTATTTTTTCAGTGTGTTGTGTTGTTTTGGTTTGTTCTCTCGATTTGTTAAAGTGACAATGAGACGCTATTTGGTTTAAACTTAATAGATGTCAGAACACTTCAATATTTCGTCACTATTTCAGGCCAGAAAGGCACTGTCTTATGTCTTTAATGTCCAATGGGGCTGTCTTGGAGTACTGGATGAAAATAACCGGATGTGAAGGCTTGTAAGGCTTGTAAGTAATGAAGGTCGTCAGCGATCCAGATTAATTAATTGACTGGCAGTGTAGTAAACAAGACAATTTAGTGATTAGACAATCCAATGATCTACTGTTTCAATTTAATGAACACGTCAATGATCTTCTGTTACAGCAGTGGTTCTCAGCCCTGGTCCTGAAGTACTCCCTGCCCTCCCCAGTTCAGAGTTTCCTCAAATTCCAAAACACCTTTTACAACTAATGAACTCATCAAGGAGCCGTTCCTGAGGTGACATGAGTGAGTTAGAGCAGCGGTATACCAGGACCAGGACTGAGAACCATTCCACAGTTCACAGATCTGCTGTGAGACCAGTCCGTGATCTCAGTAGTGCTACAAAATACTCTACTATTATAAACTATCTACTGTTATTAGAATTTAGATCATCTACCACCAAACTATTCAATGATCAAATAATGGACCATTCAATGATCTACAAGATAAAAAAATAATGATCTACTACCAGATTATTCAGTGACCATTCAATTATCTGATAATGGACCAGAAATATTAATGATCTATTAATAGACAGTTCAATGACCTAATAATTGGCCATTCAACTATCTACAACTAGACAAATTAATAATCTACTACCAGACCCTTTAATGAACTGGCCATTCAATGATCTTCCACCACATAAATTAAAGTTATATATCATTTAATGATGATCTACCACTAGACAATTCAAAGAACCAGTACCTGAGAACTACAATTCTGTTCAAAGATCTTCAGCAATACAATGCAATTCTACTAATAGGCAATCGAATAATTATCAGAGACCCTCTACATAATAATATTCTATGAAAGAAGTCACTAATCTACTACCAGACAGATCTGTGGTCCTCTACAAAGTAACACAAGGATCTGAAGGATACCACAAGGATTATGAACTCTTTTTAATTCATTTATTCTTCAATTTTTATTACTTAATAACTTCTGTAAAGGGACCTTGAGTGTTGTGAAAGGCGCTTATAAATAAAATGCATTATTATTACTTCTAGATAATAGAATGATCTTTTGTTACACAAGTCCAGTCATCTCATTTACTCCTTCTGGACGATTTATTGACCTGAATGGCTGAAACGTCCTCAGACATGAGACTGTGTGTGTAGGCAGTGGTGGGTGAGGCAGAGTCGATCTGTCATAGGCTGTCTATTAAAGCCAGACGTCCATCTAAGCCAGATTACATGTCTGACATTGTTTAGGGCAGAGACTGACGTCCTAGTTAGGCTGTGAAAATCTTTCAGTTCTGAAAAGGTTTTCAGTTCCGCTCCAGGAACATTTAGCAGGAAAATGAGCAAACTGTTGGAATTCCAAAACTGGAACTGAACAGCTCTTTGAATTCTTGGGTTTTACTAAACACACATTCAGAACACAATTTAATTAAAAATAGTGGATATACTGTGTGTATAATTCGATTTAATGGATATACAGTGTGTATATTCCAATATAATAGATATACTGTGTGTATACTGTGTGAATATAATGGATTTACTCTGCTTATAGTTAATTAGGATGTGGATATGCTTTGTGTATAAAATCTAATGTTTGAGCAAAAAAAAAGCAATGGGGAAAAGGTCTTTGCAGGCTTTATCCTTGTAAACAATTAGTTCTGGAGGACACTATATGTATAAAAGGTTGCTGGGTCTGTATTGGCTTTGGGCTTCTGTTAATTTGCTTAAGCCAAAATAGCAGCGGCTAAGTCAATGATCCCTAATTCCTCTGACAGTGAGAAGGTCTCGTCTCTCGTCCTCAAGCCCCCACTCTCTCTGCATCGAACCACTGTTCTCTAACAGGGACTATAGAGTGTCTGTTTATGTGGTAACTGTAACCCATGTCCTCTTCAGGGGGTCACTGATGAGTTCAAATTGGGCCTTTCACTTTTAGTCCTCAGTCCTTTAAAGAGTTTTTATTCAGTTACTGGTTTTAGGTCTCATCATTCTGGCTACTATACAGTACTGTGCAAAAGTCAGTCACCCTTCATATTTTGCTTCCAAAGATCCAGACTTTCTTGTATTTTACGTAATTTTGAGGAACAGTTCTCCAGGCTTACTGGAGGACTTTCAAAGTCTCTCATTTTCAGTTCCTGAATCTGACCTAACCAAAGGAAAAGAGGGGGGTGTTTAAAAAGGTGATTGGGCCAGCCCAGGGTCAACTGGGCCGATGATCTACAAGTCTTATGGGCCAGTCAGACCAATAAATAAACGTTTTTAAAAAACTGCACGTCGGCCCACCAGGAAAACGCCCGATACGCCAAAACAAATCACATCTAACTTAAGACCTGAACCAGTGAATAAACAGGTGCAGATGATTCCAGATGATCAGGCGGTGATCAGTATACTGGTGGTGCTGAATGCTGAGTGGTTGGAACTCCTTTATCTAGGCTCCTTGCTTAGATACTTTGTAGCCTGTCAGTAAAACATTTTTTTCCATTTCTTTCATTTAATCTACTCAATATGCCAGAGATGGACAATGTATTTTTGCACCAACAAGTCTAAATATAAAGAAATATCAAGACTTTTGCACAGTATTGAATATGTATTGTTTTGTGTGCCTAAAAATGACCAAATATGTAGCAGGTGCCAAATAGCATGATGTCATTAGCATCATGCTGACGAATGGTCATTGACTTTCATTCACTGTTAACAGCATTAGCTTTTTTTGACTGAGCCCTTTCTTTTGTTTATAAATAGAAGCTTCGACTTTGACTCTTGACCCTTCTTCTCTTTCCAGATCTTCTACCCTGCCATGATGCCCCAGCGTGGTGTCGTCTCATCATTGGCTTGCCTGTTGCTCCTGGCAACACTGCTTCCTGACGTGGAGTCCCGTCGGGGTGGTGCTTTTGGACGAATGGGTGGTGGGATGGGTCGAGGTGGAGGAGGGTGGGGAGGAGGAGCCAACCGTGGAGGCTGGGGAGGAGGGGGCCATGCCAACACCCACAGAGCCCCTGTCCACACTGGAGGCCACGCCTCTTCTGGCTCCAGCGCTGGGAAGATAGCAGGGGCGGCTGCAGCCGGGGCTCTGGGCGGGATGGTGCTGGGACACGGCCTGAGCTCCATGTCCCAGCCTGGGTATGGCTATGGCCATGGGGGCTACGGGCACGGGTACGGACATGGATACGGGCACGGGTATGGCTATGGCCACGGACATGGACACGGGCACCACGGGCATGGGCACGGACACGGACACGCAGACGCAAACGAGACGGACACAGAATACTACATGAATTCAGCCAGCAGGGGGAGCACATACAGCTACGCCTTGCTGTTCGGGGCGGCCGTGTCCTTCACACTTGGACACCGATTCTCGTAGACGGCTGGATGGTGTCCAGAACCAAAGACTGTCAATCGCAACACCCGTGTACCAGAGTTAGTGTCCAGTGATTGATACCATAGCAACAAAGTCGCTTAGCATGTTCGCCAAACAACTGAATCTTTCACCAAAGGACTTCAGTATTTATTGCCATGAGTTTTTACCAAACAGTCAAAAAACTAAGGATTCAGTATTTAATATTTGTTGCCATAGGAAATTTTTGTTAGGAATTTGACTCAAGTAATTGAATTGTCAATGAATAAAGGATTCAGTGTTTAATATTTGTTGCCATAGCAACGAATACTAAAAATGGAATATTTAAGATTTTATTGCCATAGTAACTCATTTGTTTGAAGTTTCTACCAATCAATTGATCTGTCAAAGAATAAAGAATACAGTATTTAAAAATGTTGCCATAGCAACACATTTGTTTGGAATTTTGACCGAAAGTTACTACTGGATCGTTCTTATTTTCATGCCGTCGAAATTAATTGATGCCAAGGCAAGCTTATGAGTCGACATCTGCAAAGCAAACCTGTTTTATATTTGCTATTACTTTTAGTGAGGTGTGTTTATCAGAGCTTTAAGAGAGTGGAAGTTGCACGGACCCAATATCATTTGGGTTGGATTTGTGGCTGCTAATTTGTCTGACTGAACCCACACTGATGTAAATACTGTACTCGTAGAGTATAGAGTCTTTCTATTTTCACACTGTAAATATTTTTTTCTTTAACTTTTCTTTTTCAGATTATTTGGGAACTGATTTGCTATAAAACCTTTAATGTTATAGTTTTTTATAGTTTTGTCCTAGGCAGCTTGGAAGTGCTGTGCTTGTTTGTAATGTTGTAAGAGGTGTAACTGCATCTGATTTGCAATTAAATCTCTCAGAAAGAGCAAATGGCTTTGGCTGGTTTGTCCTTGCGTGGCGAGCTGTCAGACTGTTTACAGAAGAAAACAAAGAGGGAAAAGGAAGTGGTCTCTACAAATAGGCAAATCACATCATTAGTCAATAATTAGATTACCAGTGGAAAGGATGTGGTGGACGTCAAGGGGAAGACAAATCTGTTTAGGATCTCAATGTACTTCACACAATCAACTCTCAATGACAATGGAGCCATTGTTTTTTTGCCAATGAAGAGGATTAATCTTATAATGAATACCCTTTTAAACTTATTCTCTCTGCTTTAGCATCTGCCCGTTGTCTTTACTTATATTACAATGCAATATGGACAAAATATCTGTTTTGCATTTTTACTGCTACATATTACTGAGTTTGAGTAAGACATTAAAGTGTCCATGTCATCACTTTTCTGGAATTAAAAAGGCTTACATTTACTCCATCCATACATCCCTTACATGTATTATTAAGCTACAAAAACAGGCTGTTTTCAAAACAGCTTTTGTGATGTCGCGCATTTATTTAATATATCTCCTTATACCACAGAAGTTCAGCTCCGCCCATTTATGCACTAAGTTTTTGTTTACATGAACGTCATCAGAATGCCCAGGGTCTCACCTCGTGCTGTGATTGGTCGCCCTTTCAGAAACGTTTTGATCGGTTTGAGGCTCATTTGCATATTGCAGCCTTTGCGTATTACAGTATTACAGAGATATTGCGATCATAATAACTAAACTTTCATAAGAAAACATGAACTGCATCTTTTATGCTCAGTTGGTGGCTCTGAAGCGATAGAGAACGCCCCTCAGCTCTCAGTGTTGACCCTTCGACCTTGTGTACCGTGTGTTTCCAGTCATGTGACGTCAATCGTCCGTTATTCCATCGCGGATGAAGGCGAGCAGAATCCTCTCCATGGGCGAGTCGTTACAGGGAGGATTACAGGACAATGTAAATGGATCAAATTAGGTCCTACAAAGAGGCAGCAGATTACACAGAGCTGCGCTGTTTGGTGTGTGTTCACTGGTGTTGGGTAACAGGGTCTTTATGGTTTGCTTAAGCGGTAAGTCCTGGAAAACTAGTGACAACTCAAATGAGACTCAAAATGTACTTTTTATCTGCCTTGTTTGTATATTGTATATTTTTATATCAAAAATATAAGGATTTATAATTTTGCCCCTGAAATGTCTTGGTTTTGTTTAAGAACCTGCTGGCTCAGAGACCCTCCCTGACACTAATGGCTAAGATGTCCCTGTTAATGCAGGTTCATGGAAATGTAACAAACTCTTAGACGGGCGGAGAAATTTGTGGCTTAAACCAAATTTGTAATCATCAGAAACCACAACACACTTCTCTAAACCAGTTTTTGACACTGATTTATGATCTGCATTCAGTTTTTTTAGTCACATCAACTTTTTGAATTATGAGTAATATTAGATTTGCAATAGACTTGCATGCGTTTTTATTAAACCGCAGACACCAATCAAGTAACTGTTTCAATATTTTCAGTGTGAAGTCAGACAGGCCACACTGTGGCATAGATGTAATGATCAGTGTCAGTCAGCTACCACTGTTTCTTCAAAAACACTCAGCATATGATTATTATATGCCAATTATACCAGCTATCGTGCAATATATAACTAGCTTCACTATGAAACCCACATAAACTTATCTCTGGTGGTTCTGCAGGGACAATCCATCCGAGCGACTGGGAAACTTGAAAAATGGGGTGAAAGACATCCAAAAGCACAAGTGATTAACTTGCATTGTACACTACAAGAATATATATGAATGTATTTTAATGCTTGACCTAAACTAAGTTTGCTCTCTGTACCACAGATGGTTTGAAGGCTTTAACTGGGAAGGGCTGCGCAAAGGGACTCTCACCCCCCCGATTATCCCTGATGTGAGTTTTGCATTGTGAAATTTGCATCAAATATGAATGTATATAGCATTCAATGAATTAAACACAAGCGTTTAGCCAAAAATCTAAATCACAAATTCCCCTTACAAATATACTAATAATATTTTTTATTCATACGACACCATTCTCAAACTCAAGGTCCCTTTACAAAATAGAAAAAAAAACAGCAAATGATGGACAGTAGTCGATAAAAACTTTAAGCAGTCCTAATTGTAACATCAGAGTGTACAAATAACAGGAAAGAACAAATAGAAAGCAGGATCAAGCAGAAGAGAAAAGATACATTAAAATAAGCAAAATTCTATATAATTCTGATGTATATTTCTCTCTTTCACCAGGTGTCATCGCCCACCGACACCAGTAATTTTGATAGCTTCCCGGAGGACAATGAGGACCCACCGCCTGATGATAACTCTGGCTGGGACTCTGACTTTTAAACTCAGGCCATGTAAAGTGTCCTGACCAGCCCATAGTAATTGTGGCACAGGCCCTTCAAGATATGGCTGTTGTGATTGCAGCCTGAGGGGGTAGAATTAACAAAACAAAAAAAAGTCCAGCTCTGGGTCACCATGATGCCTTCCCCAATGATACTTTGGGACGTGTCATCTCTCTGCAGTACTCCATGACTACTTAAGCCCTGTTTGCTCCTGTGTGTTAAGCCCTGTACTTCCTCAAACCCCCGGGTATATACTCTCATAGCGTCATCCCTTATAACATAATTCAACTTAATTGATAGTGCCCTTACAGTGCCATCAGCTAGTGTGTGGATGACACATAATGAGTATTGGAGAACCCTTTCTGCTCTGAATATGGTACTGAAAAAGTTCTATGAATTTTTATATTTTGTTACGCATTGTTTTAACGTGATAATGTGTGTATATATGTTTATTCTCCCATGCCACATCTGGTTATACGCTGCAGTACTGTATGTTTGCAGGGACTTAAGTTCGTTAAGATTATGAAATGTCTTTCCTTCTTAATAACAAAATAACCTTTTCTTTTTTTTATTTAAAAAAATTCTTAGTTATGCTTAAAATCTCACATTGGAGTATTTTCTAATTACTTCAATACATATGTACTGTATGGTGTACTGTGTCTGACAAACAAGGGTCATGGACTACAGGTTCCATACCACCAGAGGGCAGGCTGTGACAAATACAAGTGACCTAGTGTGCAAGTGTGAGGGCAGCGGCTAGAGCACAAAATCAGCAAAGTTCAAAGTTACTGTTCTTCTATATGTCATGTATGCCTGCCTTGTATTTTTATTTTTTTTTTTTGCATGACCTTTCAACCTTTCACATAAAACAGCCCTATCTGTCCAACTACTGACTAGAAGTAGCTTGAATAGAAACTACTGTACTGGAAAACAAATTACAGATTTGTATTTATAGTAGGACCAGAGGTAAATATTTATGTACATATTCAGTGCTATTATTATGTGAGGCTCTTAGAAAAAGAAATCTTTATTATCAGAGTAAACGCAGTTATATTATTTAATTTGTTTGTAATATGTTTTCTGATATCTGTATCATATATCACATAATTTGTTAATCCCTTTTTTCCCTTCTTCTCTGGTAGTTTTTGGAATAATTGAAAGTGCCTTAACAAACTGGCATTCAGCGTAGATCCCACGTTTGTTTTTATACGACTCGGTCAAACACCTCAAAAACTGTAGACATTATTTAATTGAGGCTTTTTTTTAAGGTTCACTGATTTATATACCTTTTTAATACAATAAAAATGTTATTCAGTAATGTTCTTGTACAGTTGTTTTCTCTGACTTTGACATGTTCAAAGTATATATATATATATATATATATATATATATATACTTTATTATAATTATATTATTAAATTATCATTATAAAATAAATCTGTTACAAAACTGATTTTTTTTATTTAGCATTCAAATAATGCACACCATAAAAAAAAATATTTTACTTGGCCACACTCAATATCCTAAAAGCAAGATAGCTGAAATATACAAATATCTTCTCTCATAAAACAAGTGAATTGTGAATTTTAATATTCTGGACGAAATGCATGAACAAAGTGCATTCAGAACAAGTGCTCTGAAAACTTGAAAGATACAACAACATTCTCTGTAGGCCTATAACAAAATTGTGTAAGATTAGCATAGCCCATATATTAACTGTAGTCACTGGAAAAAAATATTGAGTGGGTGTGCTCGAAGTGCCTTGCCTCTTCTGTGCTTGATCGGGATGTTTTGATTTTATATGATAAATGAAAAAGTCTTTGTGGATGCACCACCTCTAGAAATTTCGACATTGCACAGTCTTTCTTAGATATAGCGAAATGGGGAAGACATGTTGACTCTTGTTATTTTTTTTTGACCTGTCTTAATTTTAGTTTTAGTCTAGTCTTTGCGTCAAGCTGTCATTTTAGTTTTTATTAGTCTTAGTCACACCCATACTCTTTTTAGTCTAGTCAAGTTTCAATCGACTAAAAGTCGGAGCATTTTAGTCTTATTTTATTCAGAAATATCCATGCTTATTTTTGTCCCGTTTTAGTCAATGAAAGTTTAATTTTAGTCTTGTTTTTACTAATGCAATTCTATTTAACCCAGTCCATATAAGTACTTCATCAAAATATTCCTTTAGTCAAAACTATTTCACAATTCAGACATGGTTATCTTATTATTATATTATTGTTACCTTAAAGGTTCATTCCAGACACGGAAGACACTCTAATTTGAATTTACAACGTTTTGCCAACCAAACATGTTAGATCTTCAAAGTACATGCACATGAATTTCAATGAAATAAATAAAATAACATCACATCACTGATGCAAAGTGCAAATAACATGAAAATGTGTGTCTATCCTCTATTGGAATCGCTCACACCCCTTTAGACTGGTTCAAATCTTATCTCTCCTGTCGCAGTTCATTCAGCTCAAATCTTTCTCATCCCAGCCTTCACCTGTTACTTCTGGTGTTCCCCAGGGATCTGTCCTGGGGTCCCTCCTCTTCACTGTTTATCTCCTTCCTCTTGACAACATATGTCGCAAATGTAACATCAATTACCACTGTTTCACGGATGACACCCAGCTCTACCTAACCCACTTCCAACCTCCCATCTTCCTCCCTTACTCACTGCTTGACACAAATCAAAACCTGGTTTTCATCAAATTTCCTTACATAGTAATAAAACAGAAATTGTCCTTATTGGTACCAAATCAACATTATCCAAAACTGACAGTATCTTTATTGATATTGATAATTGCTCCGTCTCCCCCTCTCCACAAATTAAGAGCAAAATGACAAGATAAAAACTGCTTTCAGAAGATATTAATGTGCAATATAAAAGAAATATGAAATCAAGAGCCAAATGAAGAGGTAAAAACAAGTATAAATACTGGCATTTAAAGATATTAAGAAAATATCAACTTAAATGTACAATCAAAAAGAAAATAAATAGCCTAACTGTATTGCAAAACAAAAAGTCAAGGAACTTAAATAAAAATTAAAATAGAACAAAGACACATCCATATGCTAGGTGCCAGACAAATGAATTCAAACAGGATCGTCGTTGTACTACAGGATGGCATTTGGGAATACCAGCTGGTTGACCTTTGTAAAACGGACGATTTCGTCGCTCTGAAATTATCTTTTTTACTAAAGACTCCCTCTGATGGGACAGATGTGGCAACAATGCAGAGTCTCTTCATCATCATCTCTCGGGTAGACCATCCCTCGACTTTCCACCACGCGAGAGGGTTTGAAGACCTCGGCACTAGAGGTTCTGCCACAAAAGCAAGGACTTCCAGTACTGAATCAGCCCTTTCGAGTAGTGGTCACATTAACAGAGACTTGCTGGTCAAAGTCTTTCCTGATAGCTCTCCTGAGAGAATTCCCTCAGGAGAGAAAAATATGGGACTCAATTTTGTGAAATTGGTCTGGCAAATGGTCGCCACCAGTCGCTATATGTACGTTATTTTTATATATAACAAGACTTTTGTCCAGGCAAAATGTAACCTTTCTGTCCTAATTAAATTATACAACTCAATGGATGATGCAAAACTTTATTTTGGTATGATAAGCATAGTCTAGAGGGTCTTTCTTATAAGCTATTTCTGATTCCATCTAATTAGGCTGCATGTGGCCCCTGAACCAAAATGAGTTTGACACCCTTGCTGTACATTTAGGTGCCTGAAAGGCATTAGAGTAAGGCCAGGCTGTGCATGCAATATTGTGTAGTCCTATACAACATTGCACACATACACTGGGAGAGAATGCCCACACCAATGGCGGAGGAGCAGTGGGAGGACATTCCTGCTCTTGAGGAAGGAACAGATGGAAAGAGAGGTCCCCTACCAGTTAGTTATGAATTTTGTAAACTATTTTTTCAATACATACCAATGTGGATGATAACTTTATACGCTATACCGCCAGGTTCTTCTCTCTCTGTTGAGATGGATGGTGAAGGATGGATATTCAAGTCAATGAATATGCAAGAGGGTCAGTGGAGATCAAACACATCTATTTAACAACCTAAAGTCTTTGTTGTCATGAGGGTTACACATAGGCTTAAATTGCTAATTCACATAGATCATGCATTTAAATGTATCAATAATGTGGAAAGACAAAATGCAATCGAAAGTACTCTGAGAATAATGAAGTAAAATGAACATATGGAGCCAATAGAGAGAAGGTCCAGATGGCTGGGAGGTTCAAACTGGTGAGTGTCCTTGCCTGACCTAGTGAGACCTAGACTTAAACCATAATGTGTGGACTGACTTTGAGACTGCAGTCTACTAACAATCACCTTCGAATTTGATTGAGCTTAAACAGTTCTGAAAGGAGGAGAGGGTCATTATTGCAAACAGACTTAAGGCAGAAGTAAAAGCAAAAGGTGCTTTCACAAAGTACTGGCACGTTTTCCATCTCAGTGATTTTTTTTAAAATGCGGTTGCTGTCAAATCTTTCACATGGGTGTTGTATATTGCACTAATTAAAATGGAAAAATGTGTGTCCTTAAACCAACAAAATGTGAATATTATGAAGGGGTGAGTGGTGATTATTTTCTATACCCACAGTATATATATATTAGGGTTGTCGAATTTACACGTCCATTTCAATCAATTAATTATGAGGGGCCGTTTATTTATGAGGGACTTTTGTTACACAAACACATTTAAAACACATACACACTCACATATGCAACTGTCACGCATGCATCCATACTACTGAAAACTCACACACACACATAAATTCATATAATATAGTGAAGCTTTTCACATGTTGATGTGCGTGAAAACAGTTTAGTATAACCGGAAGGTGTTTCACTATGCGCGCCACTGATGTGACAGTGGAGCGTCTGTCTCCTCAGTTAGTGAGACAGTAAAAACAGTAAAAACACGTAAATATGACTGACGACTGTAAACGAAGCAGCATCTGGCTGCAGTTTAAAGATATTGGGAATAGCAGAGTAGAAAGCCTTCATTGTAAAATGAAAATAACAGTAAGAGAAGGTTCCACCACAAACCTGCACAGACACATCAGAACTGTCCATCCCACAGTGCAGCTGGACTGTTTGGTTACTGAGTTTGGTTCTGTTTCTGTTCTGTGGGTTTATTTGCAGTGCTAAATTAAAATTGAGTTTGATTAAAATATTAAACAAAAGTATGAATGCATGCTTTTGTAACAGAACAAATACACAAACACTAAATGCAAAAGGATTTATCAACACACAAAGCATTCATATCCGCCAGGGCGCCCCTCGTTAACCTCAGCCCACTGCTTCACTCGGTGAATGGGTTAAATGCAGAGAAATAATTTCACTGTTCACCCTGTGCTGCGGTGTGTTCACGCGTGACGATAGGGGTTAATAAATTAAATTAAAGTTATGATGCTACATGTGATAATAAACTAAGGGCCGTTTGGGAGCCGAAAGAACCGGCTCTTCTTTGGGAGCCGTGGCACAAGAGCCGGCTCTCTGAAAAGAGCCGAACTTCCCATCACTAATTGCGCGCATTTGCGCGCTGAATTCCCACTATTTTAATGTAGTATATCATTGGATGATGACTGGTACTGAGCAAGAGCATGCAGGAGGGCGTGCAGGAGGTTGAGGATTGCCATGCAGAGACGCTGAATTCCCGTGGAAGAAATGAATCGGAAAGCGAAAGAAATCCATGGCTATATCTCAGCCAGTTCTTTGTGTTCAAACGCAAACAAGGCAGTAACTTTTTCACGCAATGCAAAATTTGCCTGCTCAGTTGAGTTCGGTTGGGTAAAGTTTCATATGTGTCATTAAGTAAGTCTGCTTTAGTGGCTTTAATTTGCAGTATAGATAGTCAGTAAAGAAATATATGCCCCTTGAAAATGTTTTATGTGGTGGTCTGAACACAGTTTGCACAGAATATCCCTGAATAGATCCTAATTATTATTTGGACTAAAAGATGATTAAAAACAACAAGTGCTGAATTGGATTTTTGACTCGTCCTTTTTTACATCAAGTAATTGGAAGTAACCAAGTAACTTTTACTCAAAGTAAATTTTAAATTAAATACTTTTACTCAAATGTATTTTTAGATGGATACTTTTACTTGAGTAGAATTTAAGAAAAGTAAAGATACTTTTACTTAATTAAAATTTTTCAGTACTTTTTCACCTCTCCTTGTGGTTGGGGAATGGATAGGATAATTAGTATGTCTCAGAAACCAGTTCTGTGTAAGCCCAATGGTACGATTTCTTTTTTTCCTTTTAAACTAGAACTTACTCTACAGTTCTAGTTTA